>QNTS01003118.1:0-67228 GCA_003317085.1 Hucho hucho
CCATACGCTACCCTCTTCGGGTCATCCGGGGATTGAGAGGACAGTGCGGGGTCTTAGGGGGAAATACTGGTGGCCCACGTTGGCTAAGGACGTGAGGTTTTATGTCTCCTCCTGTTCGGTATGCGCTCAGAGTAAGGCTCCTAGACACCTGCCTAGAGGGAAGTTACAGCCCCTCCCCGTTCCACAACGGCCGTGGTCTCACCTGTCAGTGGATTTCCTCACCGATCTTTCCCTGTCCCAGGGGAACACTACGATCCTGGTCGTTGTGGATCGGTTCTCTAAGTCCTGTCGTCTCATCCCGTTGCCCGGTCTCCCTACGGCCCTACAGACTGCGGAGGCCCTGTTTACCCACGTCTTCTGGCACTACGGGATGCCTGAGGACATCGTTTCTGATCGGGGTCCCCAGTTCACGTCCCGAGTGTGGAGCGTCTGGGGGTCTCGATCAGCCTGACCTCGGATTTTCACCCTGAGAGTAATGGGCAGGTGGAGAGAGTGAACCAGGATGTAGGTAGGTTTCTGCGGTCATATTGCCAGGACTGGCCCGGTGAGTGGGCGAGGTACGTCCCATGGGCGGAGGTGGCTCAGAACTCACTCCGTCACTCCTCCACGAACATGTCACCTTTCCAGTCTGTGTTGGGCTACCAGCCGTTCCTGGCACCGTTTCATCAGAGCCAGACTGAAGCTCCTGCGGTGGAGGAGTGGGTGCAGCGCTCAAAGGAGACCTGGAGAGCCGTCCAGCAATCACTGAGACAAGCTGGTGGGCGGCAGAAGAAGAGCACTGACCGTCACCGCAGTGAGGCCCCCGTGTTCGCACCGGGAGACCGGGTCTGGCTCTCGACCCGGAACCTGCCCCTCCGCCTGCCCTGCTGGAAGCTGGGGCCGCAGTGTGTGGGGCCATTTAAAGTCCTGAGGAGGATAAACGAGGTGTGTTATAGGTTACAGCTTCCATCTTACTACCGTATTAACCCCTCGTTTCATGTGTCTCTCCTCAGGCCGGTGGTAGCTGGTCCCCTGCAGGAAGGTGAGGTGCCGGAGGTCCCTCCGCCCCCTTTGGACATCAAGGGGTCCCCGGCGTACACAGTCCGGCTCCATTCTGGACTCTAGGCGCCGGGTGAGGGGCCTGCAGTACCTTGTGTACTGGGAGGGGTACGGTCCGGAGGAGAGGTGCTGGGTACCGGTGGAGGACATCTTGGATCCATCACTGCTGAGGGAGTTCCACCGCCTTCATCCGGATCGCCCTGCGCCTCGCCCTCCGGGTCGTCCTCGAGGCCGGTGTCGGCGCGCTGCGGGAGCCGCGCGTCAGGACGGGGGTACTGTCACGACTTCCACCGACGGTGGCTCCTCTGCCTGTTCGGGCAGCATTCGGCGGTCGTTGTCACCGGCCTACTAGCTGCCACCGATCCTCCATTTCCTTTCTGTTGATTTTCTTATTGTTTGCACCTGTTCCTTGTTTTGTGTTTGTTAGGGCTATTTAAGCCGGTTAAGCCGCCTCCTTTTGTGCGGGCTTGTTTCCTGTTTGTTGGTGTTGTGTACAGTGTTTGAGTTCATGTCCTATGTTTGGGCTGCTCTTATGTAACTATTTTTCGCCTGTGTGTTTTGGCGTTGGACTATTGCACACCGCATTAAAGTCGGTTTTCCGTTTACTCTGCTCTCTGCGCCTGACTCCACACCCACCACTCCGAGCTGTCGTGACAATATCATACCGCGTATCTTTGGAGCACCAAAATCTTTTTAACCACTAATGGGTGCATGGTATTGTTGTTTCTGGCTCATTAACATATTTTGAGACATGTCTGTTAAGAGGCTATATTTGTTGCAAATGTGAGTGAGAATGCTGTACCAATTTAACTCCTATGTGTTTAGTCATGGTGTGGTGCTCAGTACCTGGATGTGCAAACTATAAGCAAGCACAGGCTGCCGGGGTAACATCAGTTACCCCACTAAGAAGTTGGGCAGAGGTAACATAGCTAACTTATCTAGCGAACTACATGTTTATCTAATCCAAAATCTAGCAAGCTAGCTTTTATAATACACTGACTAGATATTCCAACGCAAATCAATGTAATTAGCCAGCTGCTATCTGGCGATGTGATTTGTAACATTCCAAGATAACTTTTGCTACAGTAGTTTACGTTAGCCTACTGGTTTGTATCTAACCGTTCACTAGCCAACTAACTACCGCAGAGGCTAACGTGACTGGCCTGTGTTGTATTTACAGAGTCCGATCCCCTCAACATCTGCAGCGGCATCAACATCAACATCAAGCTCTTCTCCAGCAACTAGTGCAAGTCACCTTTGCTAAATCTTTCCATGACTCCATGGTGACCAAATAAATATACTGGAGCTAAGCATAAACGTGGTCCGTGTCGTGTTGTCATAGTTGGTGTGTTTACAAGTAGGCTACAACTTCTACTGTAGTTATCTGTATTATAGAGACTTAATTAATTGTTTGTGCAAATTTTTATGTCTAAATTGGAGAAAAGCCAAGTTATAGTTAGGTTGGGGATGGTGTGGGTGACTGACTGTTGTCTGTTGGGGGTGGGTATTGGGTGTGTGAAGCATGATCTATTGACATGAGGGGGATGGGTATATATAGTATGGGGACAAAGTAGTGAAATGTTGGCTAATCTCTGACTAGCGTTTAGTTTTTTAGGATCCCCATTTGCTACTGCACATTCAGCAGCTATTATTCCTGGGGTCCACATAAAATGTACAAATGCATTACAAAGTACAGAATAGTAATAGACATGAACAACATACGATATTACATTAAAAATAAAGAAATTACGGCCTCCCGAGTGGCACAGCGATCTAAGAGACTGCATCGTAGTGCTAGCTGCGTCACTACAGATCCTGGTTCGATACCGGGCTGTGTTGCAGCCGGCCCTGACCGGGAGACCCATGAGGATGCGCACAATTGGCCCAGCGTTGTCCGGGTTAAGGGAGGTTTTGGCCGGCCAGGATGTCCCTGTCCCATCGCGCTCTATCGACTCCTGTGGCGGGCCGGGTGCATACACGCTGACACGGTTGCCAGGTGTACGGTGTTTCCTCTGACACATTGGTGTGGATGGCTTCCTGGATAAGCGAGTATTGTGTCAAGAGCCAGTGCGGCTTGGCGGGGTCGTGTTTCAGAGGACACACGGCTCTCGACCTTTGCCTCTCCCGAGTCCGTACGGGAGTTGCAGCAATGGGAAAATACTGTAACTAACAATTGGGGAGAAAAAGGGGTAAAAAAAATATATATAAAAAAAAAATACACAAATTAAAATAAGAGTTGTATATAGGAAAGGCACCAAGGGACAACAAAAATACTATTTACACACTATTCATATATACATATTCATATTCATATTCTTATATACAGTCATGGCTCTATACAGTGAGGGAAAAAAGTATTTGATCCCCTGCTGTTTTGGACGTTTGCCCACTGACAAAGAAATTATCAGTCTATAATTTTAATGGTGGGTTTATTTGAACAGTGAGAGACAGAATAACAACAACAAAATCCAGAAAAACGCATGTGAAAAATTTTATAAATTGAGTTGCATTTTAATGAGGGAAATAAGTATTTGACCCCCTCTCAATCAGAAAGATTTCTGGCTCCCAGGTGTCTTTTATACAGGTAACGAGCTGAGATTAGGAGCACACTCTTAACTTCTTAGGGATCACTGCACAACTTGACCGTTTTGGAGAGCCTGGCGTGCCCAAAGTAAAATGCCTCCCATTCAGGCCCAGAAAATAGGATATGCACATATTTGGTACCATTGGATAGGAAACACTCTGAATTTTGTAAAACTGTTAACCATTTGTCTGTGAGTAAAACAGAACGGATATGGCAGGCAAAACCCCGAGGAATTTCTGTCCTGGAGAAAGTGGTTTTCACAGAGTGCCTCATTTGGAACCCCTCCCTCATGAAAATGCCCATAAAAGGGCATATGAATGCAGTACCTATCGCTTCCTCTGGATGTCCTTTGTCTCTAGAAAGTGGTTTCATGCTGTTCAGATGAGTTAGAACAGAGAAGAAGNCGCGCCACGTTTCAATGGACTAGTGGAGGCTGTCGTTTCTGACTATGACGCGTGAACCAAATGGAGATTTATGGATATAATACATGACTTTTTCTAACAAAAGAACCATGGATTGTCTTCGTTGGACACTTAGGATGACCTCAGCAGAAGTTCTTCAACAGGTAATTGATTTGTTTTTGCTGTGAAATGTGTTATGTGTGTGCCACGCTGGCTAATGAATTCATGGCTATGTGAAAAGTATGTGAGGTGCTGTCCTCAAACAATCAAATGTAGTGCTTTCGCCGTAAAGCCTTTTTGAAATCTGACAACGCTGTGATATTGCCAAGAAACAGAGCTTTTGATGAGTATGAAACACTTGTATATTGGTGGATTTTTAATAATTCAACTTTGGGATTTTGAATTTGGCGCTTTACATTTTACCTGGTGGTGTCGGGAGTGGGTCGCTAGCGCCCCAATGATCCCTGAGAGGTTAAAGGGAGTGCGCCTAATCTAGGCTTGTTACCTGTATAAAAGACACCTGTCCACAGAAGCAATCAATCAATCAGATTCCAAACTCTCCACCATGGCCAAGACCAAAGAGCTCTCCAAGGATGTCAGGGACAAGATTGTAGACCTACCCAAGGCTGGAATGGGCTACAAGACCATCGCCAAGCAGCTTGGTGAGAAGGTGACAACAGTTGGTACGATTATTTGCAAATGGAAGAGACACAAAGTAACTGTTAATCTCCCTCGGCCTGGGGCTCCATGCAAGATCTCACCTCGTGGAGTTGCAATGAGAACGGTGAGGAATCAGCCCAGAACTACACGGGAGGATCTTGTCAATGATCTCAAGGTAGCTGGGACCATAGTCACCAAGAAAACTTGGTAACACACTTGGTAACACACTACGCCGTGAAGGACTGAAATCCTGCAGCGCCCGCAAGGTCCCCCTGCTCAAGAAAGCACATATACATGCCCGTCTGAAGTTTGCCAATGAACATCTGGCCTCCAGACCTTAATCCCATAGAAAATCTGTGGAGGAGCTGAAGGTTCAAGTTGCCAAACGTCAGCCTCGAAACCTTAATGACTTGGAGAAGATCTGCAAAGAGGAGTGTGACAAAATCCCTCCTGAGATGTTTGCAAACCAGGTGGCCAACTACAAGAAACGTCTGACCTCTGTGATTGCCAACAAGGGTTTTGCCACCAAGTACTAAGTCATGTTTTGCAGAGGGGTCAAATACTTATTTCCCTCATTAAAATGCAAATCAATTTATAACATTTTTCACATGCGTTTTTCTGGATTTTTTTGTTGTTATTCTGTCTCTCACTGTTCAAATAAATCTACCATTAAAATTATAGACCGATCATTTCTTTGTCAGTGGGCAAACGTACAAAATCAGCAGGGGATCAAATACTTTTTTCCCTCATTGTAACTTTAATACGTTGCAAATAAAATGGACAAAAAATAAGTTTAGATAGTTGAGCAGTGAATTTCAAACACAGATTCAACCACAAAGACCAGGGAGGTTTTCCAATGCCTCACAAAGAAGGGCACCTATTGGTAGTAAAAAAAGCTAACATTGAATATCCTTTTGAGCATGGTGAAGTTATTAATTACACTTTGGATAGTGTATCAATACACCCAGTCACTACAAAGATACAGTCATCCTTCCTAACTCAGTTTCCGGAGAGGAAGGAAAACGCTCAGGGATTTCACCAGTTACAGAGTTTAATGTCTGTGGTAGGTGAAAACTGAGGATGGATCAACAACATTGTAGTTACCCCACAATAGACCTTTTGCACAAAGTAGCAACGCCCACTTCCGCTCAACTTCCTATCCGATACTATAAGGGCACAGGGCGAGACCCAGATGCAGACACGGGAGGCAGATGGTTCGAGTCTCTGATATTTATTATAATCCAAGGGGCAGGCAAGAGAATGTTCCTGGACAGGCAAATGATCATAACAAGGTCAGAGTCCAGGAGGAACCAGGTGGCAAGCAGGCTCGGGGTCAGGACAGGCAGTATGGTCAGGCATGCGGGTTCAGAGTAGAGGCAGGAAGGGGTCAAAACCGGGAGGACTAGCAAAAACAGAGAAAAGGAAAAAACAGGAGCATGGAAAAACACGCTGGTTGACTTGACAAGACAGACAAACAGGGAACACAGGAATAATTACCCAGGGACTAATGAGGAAAACAGGTGACACCTGTAGGTGGGTGGAGATAACAAAAACAGGTAAAATCAGGGCGTTACAGTAATCAAGATAGGTCAAGATCAAAGCCTGAACGACTAGTACAGTTGATCTCTGTCAAAAACGCAGAACATCTTTTTATAGAGAATGCTAGCCGCAGTGAACCGCACAGTCTTGTGTTTTATTAAAAGCCCTGCTGAAAAACATGTCAACTATAACAGCCACGGAAACACATTGGACTATGTTAATACTATCAAGATAAATTACAAACTAGCAAAGTTGTTGCTTGAATGCAGGGCCAGGCATACATAGATTAGACAACAGAGATACTCCAAAAACATCCTGCTGAAAATCCTGGTAGTTGTCGGTTTTTGGACTATGTTCTCTATTTTGCTTTATCATTGACTAAAGGAAGACTACCTAAATGTGACTTATCGGCTAGTATTGAAGCAGGACATGTTAAGTTGAGTAGCCCAAAGCATTGTATTTAAGCAAAACAACAGCTGAAGGTAGGCAACTTCTTCAGCCTGACTGGCTGTCATTTCAATCTTAGCGTAAGCCGCGCTAGCTCGCGATTAGCATGAAGACACTGAAAAGCTCACATAAAGCAAATTTGGCCATTGACAACTTTGTAAAACCTTTGCTAACATCTACAACATATCAGCTTTCGAATAGAGTAGACTTTAATGTGCACGTTCACTTTGTTTTTGAAATATTTACATTCCATTGAAGCCTATTAGAGTAAAATAACTTCAGGCATATACCCAGTACTATTTTTTTATTTTACCTTTATTTAACCAGGTAGGCTAGTTGAGAACTCATTTACAACTGTGACCTAGCCAAGATAAAGCAACGCAATTCAACACATACAACAACGAGTTACACATGGAATAGACAGACATACAGCCAATAATATAAAAAAAATAAGTCTATATACAGTGAGTGAAAATTAGGTAAGATAAGGGAGGTAGGGCAACAAATAGGCCATGGTGGCGAGGTAATTACAATATAGCAATTAAACACTGGGATGAAAATACACCTCTGCTGTTTTCAACCAAGATCTCAGCGATCACTGCCTCATTGCCTGCATCCGTAATAAAAAAATATATATATATTTCACCTTTATTTAACCAGGTAGGCAAGTTGAGAACAAGTTCTCATTTACAACTGTGAACTGGCCAAGATAAAGCAAAGCAGTTTGACACATACAACAGAGTTACACATGGAGTAAAACAAACATACAGTCAATAATACAGTAGAAAAACAAATCTATATACAATGTGTGCAAATGAGGTAAGATAAGGAAGGTAAGGCAATAAATAGGCCATGGTGGCAAAGTAATTACAAAATAGCAATTTAACACGAATGGTAGATGTGCAGTAGATGAATGTGCAAAGTAGAAATACTGGGGTGCAAAGGAGCAAGATAAATAAATGAATACGGTAGGGGATGAGGTAGTTGGTTGGGCTAATTAACAGATGTGCTATGTATAGGTGCAGTGATCTGTGAGCTGCTCTGACAGCTGGTGCTTAAAGCTAGTGAGGGAGATAAGTGTCTCCAGTTGTCACGATCGTCGTTAAGAATGGACCAAGGCACAGCGTGCATAGAGTTCCACATATTTTATTCCAAGTGAAACATCAAAACAATAAAGAACACAACTGATCGTAACATACGTAGCACTCACTGGCACTAACAAGAACCCACAAACACAGGTTGGAAAAGGACTACACTAAATATGATCCCCAATTAGAGGTAACGACAATCAGCTGCCTCTAATTGGGAACCAAACACAAAACCAACAAGAACAAAACCCCCCCTAGTCTCGTCCTGACCTAAATCACCATAGAGAACCCAGAGGGCTCTCTATGGCCAGGACGTGACAGTACCCCACCCCAAAGGTGCGGACTCCGGCCGCAGAACCTGAAACTAGATTGGGGAGGGTGGGCCACTAGCGTTGGTGGCGGCTCTGTTGTGGGACATAGCACCTGCCCAGACCGCGGATCCGGCCATGGAGCCGGGCTGAACGCCGTGCCTGGACTGGTCACCGGCGCAGAGGAAAGCTCCGGCCTAGTGGCAGGACTGGACGCCGTGCCTGGACTGGCCACCAGTGCAGCTGAAGGCTCCGGCCTAGGAGCATGACTGGATGCCGTGCCTGGACTGGGCACCGGCGCAGAGGAAGGCTCCGGCCCTGGCACCGGGCTGGGAAGGTGCACTGGAGGCATGGTGCGTGGAGCCGGCGCAGGTTGCACCGGACTGGTGACACGCTCTTCAGGGCGAGTGCGGGAAGCCGGCACAGGACATACCGGACTGGGAAGGCGCACTGGGGGCCTGGTGCGTGGAGCCGGCGCAGGTTGCACCGGACTGGTGACATGCTCTTCAGGGCGAATGCGGGAAGCCGGCACAGTACGTACCTGGCTGGGCAGACGCTCCTCTTAACGCCTGCGCTGCAGCATATTCCTTGCCAACACCTCTCTCCGATATCCTTCCCTAAACTCTTCTAACGTCTCCCATTCAGGCTCTGGCTCTCTCCTCTGCTCGGCCGACAGCCCCATGTGCCCCCCCCCCATATTTTATTTCAAGTGAAACGTCAAAACAATAACGACCACAACTGATCGTAGCACTCACTGGCACTAACAGGAAACAATATCCCACAAACACAGGTGGGAAAAGGACTAAACTAAATATGATCCCCAATTAGAGGTAACGACAATCAGCTGCCTCTAATTAGGAACCAAACACAAAACCAACCTAGAAATACAACAACAAGAACAAAACCCCCCTAGTCACGTCCTGACCTAAATCACCATAGAGAACCCAGAGGGCTCTCTATGGCCAGGACGTGACACCAGTTTCAGTGATTTTTTATAGTACTGCTTCAAAGGAATAGGTTTTCCCATTCCTTTCGCTTTATTTTCACACAATTGTGTCTTGTAGAAGGGAACCATGAAAAGGATCTTGGAGTGGGCAAGGTGGAGGCTGATAAAGCAGCAGAGAAGACCTGATTCATCAAGTATCACAGTTAATTCTGGTGATTCTCACCTGGTTGGCATGGAGAACAACATGCAACATTAAGCCCAACCAAATATCCAATGTTATTAAATGTATCCCAACTAAAAACAATCTATGGTTCTTGGAGTCGATGAATCAATTGAAAGTGACTAGAATTTAAATTTATTTTAAAACTACTGTGCCAGTAAAGATTACAAATAAAAGGAATCTGCTCTTATGGTTCTGTTTAAATTTTTTCAGACACTTCAATCCGACACTCTTGTTATTAATGTTTGATGGAGAGCCGCTGGTTGTCTTTTTTGACTGCAGTGTGGGTGTAACAGGAAAGGACATTAGAAGTTAGGTCCCCATGATATTCTTACCATCTCCACTGCAGCCCAGTCAATATCGATTTTAAAACTGGAACAATAGATAGCGTGTAGGACATGGTAGCAAAAATTCATTGGACCAACTCCAGTTTGCCTATTGTCCCAACAAATTTGTCAATTATGCAATTTACACACGTTAGAGTGCGTTTTCTTTTATAGCTCTGCTTTTAACACCATCCGGACCCACACACTGGTTAGCAGACTCAGGCCTCTGGGTGTAAACCCTGTAATAACAAATTTCATTTTTTACATTATCACAAGAATGTGGATCCCCTGAATGGACCCGACACCTAAACATGCTGATGACACTACCATGGTACATCTGATCACCAGTGATCATGAGAACATAAAGGAGATGTGGGACCTGACATAATGGTGATAGGACAACAGCCTCAGCGTAAGCAAAACAAAGTAGATGGTGAGACTTAATGACCATTCTCCCATCTACTGTACATTGGCATGGAGATGATCAACAACTTCAAGTTCCTGGGCACCCTGATGTCATTTTCTGCCTTCAGTCACATCACTCAAAAGGTCCCACTAGTGCTTCGCCACTACCCTCATCAACTTGCTGCACCACGACCTACAGTTGAAGTCGGAGGTTTACATACACCTTAGCCAAATACATTTAAACTCAGTTTTTCACAATTCCTGACATTTAATCCTAGTAAAGACTCCCTGTCTTAGGTCAGTTAGGATCACCACTTTATTTTAAGAATGTGAAATGTCAGAATAATAGTAGAGAGAATGATTTATTTCAGCTTTTAAGTTTTTCATCACATTCACAGTGGGTCAGAAGTTTAGTATTTGGTAGCATTGCCTTTAAATTGTTTAACTTGGGTCAGATTTTCTATAGGATTGAGGTCAGGGCTTTTTGATGGCCACTCCAATACCTTGACTTTGCTGTCCTTAAGACATGTTGCCACAACTTTGGAAGTATGCTTGGGGTAAATGTTCATTTGGAAGACCCATTTGCGACCAAGCTTTAACTTTCTGACTGATGTCTTGAGATGTTGCTTCAATATATCCACATAATGTTCCATCCTCATGATGCCATCTATTTTGTGAAGTCCACCAGACCCTCCTGCAGCAAAGCACCCCCACAACATGATGCTGCCACCCCCATCCTTCACGGTTGGGATGGTGTTCTTCGGCTTGCAACCCTCCCCCCTTTTCCTCCAAACATTACGATGGTCATTATGGCCAAACAGTTCTATTTTTGTTTCATCAGACCAGAGGACATTTCTCCAAAAAGTACGATCTTTGTCCTCATGTGCAATTGCAAACCGTAGTCTAGCTTTTTTATAGCGGTTTTGGAGCAGTGGCTTCTTCCTTGCTGAGCAGCCTTTCAGGTTATGCTGATATAGGACTCGTTTTTACTGTGGATGTAGATACTTTTGTACCTGTTTCCTCCAGCATCTTCACAAGGTCCTTTGCTGTTGTTCTGGGATTGATTTGCACTTTTCGCACCAAAGTACGTTCATCTCTAGGAGACAGAACACGTCTCCTTCCTAAGCGGTATGATGTCTGAGTGGTCCCATGGTGTTTATACTTGCGTACTATGAACTTGGTACCTTCAGGCATTTGGAAATTGCTCCCAAGGATGAACCAGACTTGTGGAGGTCTACAATTTTTTTTCTGAGGTCTTGGCTGATTTCTTTTGATTTTCCCTTGATGTCAAGCAAAGAAGCACTGAGTTTGAAGGTAGGCCTTGAAATACAACGACAGGTACACCTCCAATTGACTCAAATGATGTCAATTAGCCAATCAGAAGCTTCTAAAGCCATGACATCATTTTCTGGAATTTTTCAAGCTGTTTAAAGGCACAGTCAACTTAGTGTATGTAAACTTCTGACCCACTGGAATTGTGATACAGTGAATTATAAGTGAAATAATCTGTCTGTAAACAATTGTTGGAAAAATGACTTGTGTCATGCACAAAGTAGATGTCCTAACCGACCTGTCAAAACTATAGTTTGTTAACAAGAAATGTATGTAGTGGTTTAAAAACGAGTTTTAAAGACTCCAACCTAAGTGTATGTAAACTTCCGACTTCAACTGTATGTACCATCTACAATGTCTGTTTTTATTGCCATAACACATGTAAATGAAATGCTGTGTATATTTATTGTAAGATTTATTTAAGCAATAAGGCATGGGGGGGTGTGGTATATTGGTTATATACCACAAACCCCAGAGGTGCCTTATTGCCATTATAAACTGGTTACCAACATAATTAGAGCAGTAAAAATAAACGTTTTGTCTTACCTGTGGAATACGGTCTGATATACCATGGCTGTCAGCCAATCAGCATTCAGGGCTCGAACCATCCAGTTTATAAATGGTAACATTGCACATATTGTAACATTATTGTCCCTTGACATACATGACTTAACTACTTTGCATAATGCTCAGTTTACCCACTCTACTAAGAAATCATACATTGATTAAAATATTAAAGCTGCATTATGTATTACTGTGTCCAATTGATTCTGGTTGGTTGTAATGTTTTTGAAAACTTTCACTACTACTTTTTTTTACTGTTGGAAAATCCTGTCGGAAACTTTCATAATATATCTATCCTCTTGGGACACATCAGCAATATAACATTGGCTGCAGTATTCCGAACTTTACTAGGTAGTCATGCTATAAGCAAACAACGGCGGCGCAGGAGAAGAGTGAAACGTGGCGGTCTTCTGGTGAAGCTACGTCGACGGTCGCATCGTGCACCTCTCCCGAGTATTCTAATCGCTAATGTCCAGTCTCTGGACAACAAAGTGGATGAAATCAGAGCGAGGGTTGCCTTTCAGAGAGACATCCGAGGGACGTTGCAAGAAACGAAGTGCCTTTGTACCGAGTGAGTCCTGTGCAATAGACTCAGCCATGTCGGTGGACCAAAGAGGTGCGTAGCGCGGCTGTCTTTGTTTGTAGATAGACCATTCTTCTTCCCACCCCCACACACAGAATACTAATTGCTCTGCACCACACTAGTATTGTTGTATGTCCTTGAGTTCAGGAAAACAAGTTGACTCATATAATTCCTTACAATCAAATGCCGACCGCATTATCTACCAAGAGAATTCTCCTCGATTATAATCACAGCCGTGTACATCCCCCCTCAAGCTGACACATCGACGGCACTGAAAGAAATCCATTGGACTCTATGTAAATTGGAAACCACATATCCTGAGGCTGCATTTATTGTGGATGGGGATTTTAAAATAAAAATGAATAGGCAGCCTGGAGAAGAAGGTCAAGTACAAAAAAAACTGCAAGTCCAGTTTGGATTTTCCTCGAGTTTTCGCCTGCTATATCAGTTCTGTTATACTCAATACATTATTTTAACATTCTTAGAAACTTCAGAGTGTTTCCTATCCAATAGTACTAATTATGTGCATATCCTATTTTCTGGGCCTGAGTGGCAGGCATTTTACTTTGGGCACGCCAGACTCTCCAAAACCGTCACCTATGCAGCCGCTCCCTAAGAAGTTAACTTCAGCAGTGTTTGGAGGTCAACACAAAAAAATAGACATTCAGAATAACAAAGCTCAGATACTTCCCACAATTCATCTGTAATAACAAGACATTGAATTATTTACAGGGATGACTTACTCATTGTCATCATCACCAACATCAACAGACGAGAGTGGACTCCATGTGGTGAAGGTGGACGATAAGCCTCAGGGAATGGTGGAGTGGAGGCCACAGGAAGGGATATAGGTGGAGGTGGGGGGGCACAGGAAGTTGTGCTGGTGGAGGGGGGGCCAAGTCCTTAATCTTTTCATCCAGAGCCAAGTCTGACATGTCAGAATATAACGGTGCAATGGCCAGGGATGAGGTAATGTATATCATCATAGTAATTTTAAAGGCCTGTCTTGATTGTAGTCTTTCTAAATTGTTTGATAGGTAAGCAACTGGAAATCATGCATCTAAAGTCTTTATAGTTTATAGCATTACTCCCAAGTACAACTGACCTTAGACGACGTTTGTAGAATATCTGCCATCTGAGGCACACTGAAAGCACAGGACATCAGAAACCTCACTTGCTCTTGAGTGATGGCATAACAAGGTGCACCTCTAGCTCCTCTCCAAGTCCGAGGAGCCCGGTAACCGGAACTGGCTGTAACAATAATATAACACTGTGTTCAGGCTACTTAATGTATTGTGACACTGCCCGCCCCACTCATTCCAAAAACTTTTAAATGATAGTAACTGTCACAAATTGTGGCCAAGTAATGTTTTTCTAATATTGGATTTTAAAGCCAAGACATAAATAGCCATGTTGACCAGGAATTAATACAATGGACAGCAGGAGAACGAAGAGTGAAAAAAAATCAACGGCCTATCAACATTACCTGGTTTGATTGCTCAACAGTAAGCCTAACCACACCCACTACAATGCTGCTTACCTTGTTGTGCATGCCAGCCAGAGGTACAACTCTCCTGAATGAACTAAGATACTTGATCAATTAGGTCATCTGCTGAAGCAACATTTATCAGCCTCCCCCTAGCCCACTCAAGGCTCCTCTGCATGGTTTCCATTCTGCAAGACAACAGTTTTGTGAAAATAGAGACCATGGGACTGTGATTCCTGTTCAAACAGTACCATAGTACTAACATTAACGTTCCTAGTTTATGTCTGAATTTGTTAATTTCTACATCATGGGCTTAGATTAAATATTAATATTTCAAAGGGTGTTCAAAAGTAATATCTGTGCTGTTGGAAAGCTGATATGTTGTAGATATTAGCTAAGTTTTTACAGTGTTGTCCTAGGTCAAATGAGCTTTATGTGAGCTTTGTAAATGTTTTCATGCTAATTGCTAAGGCTAGGTAGCATTGAAATTATAGCTAGCCAGATAGCCTGCCTGAAGTTTTAGACCTTCGGCTGTTGTTTTGCCTAAAAATACTAAAACATGTTTGACGTCAGTACTCCTCGATATTAAGTCACCTTCATGTAGCTAGTCTTAAAGCATAGCCATGTCCTGTTTCAGTGTCTGTAAAAGTTAACAATTGACATGTTTTTTCGAGCAGGGCTGTAAAAATGTCACAAGGCGGCACCGTTCACTGCGGCTATGGCTGGGTTTTGAGGCTAAGGAACGTTAGCAATCCAGCCATTTAAATACCAGCATTCATAAAACAAAATATATATACAGTGGGCTCCAAAATTACTGGCACCCCTGACTGGCAATGCATAAATAATGCTTAAACAAATATAAACAATATAATTATAGAGATAAACTCAAAATACCAACATGTGAGAAATACTGTACTTTATTAATGTTTCAATGGAACCAACCAAAATAATTTAATTAAAAATCAATGTCCTCCAAATCAAGGTTTCACAATTAATGGCACCCTTAAAGATTATTGTAAATAACATCTTCCAAAATTAAACCACTAATTAAATTCCACTTATTTAAGTTTATCTAAGTCTTAAGGAACTATATTGAGCCATTACATCACTTCCTGTTTCACTAGGGTATAAAAATGAGGCAACACGCATGCAATATCCCTTTGTCATCCAACACCATGAAGAAAACAAAAGAACTGGCAGTTCAAAAGAGACAGATGGTCGTAGACCTTCATAAATCTGGTAATGGCTACAAGAAGATCCACAAACGATTGAATATACCACTGAGCACTGTCAGGGCAATTATAAAAAAATTCAAAAGATATGGTACAGTTGAAAACCTCACGGGTAGAGGACGCAAATGCATTTTGCCCCCCAGGATAGGGCGGAGGATGGTAAGAGAAGCAACAAAATCCCCAAGAATCACTGTGAAAGAATTGCAGGCCTTGGTGGCGTCTTGGGGTCACCAGGTTTCAAAAAGCACCATCAGACGCCACCTCCACAACCACAGGCTCTTTGGAAGGGTTGCAAGAAAAAAGCCCTTTCTGACCCCAAGACACAGACGCAAGCGCTTGGAGTTTGCCAAACGTCATTTAAATTATGACTGGAAGAAGGTGCTCTGGTCAGATGAGACCAAAATTGAACGTTTTGGTCAGATACAGCATCGGCATGTTTTGCGTCGAAACAGAGATGCATACAAGGAGAGGCACCTCATGCCCACGGTGAAATATGGAGGGGGGTCAGTGATGTTTTGGGGCTGTTTTAATTCCAGAGGTCCAGGGGCACTGGTTAAGATTGATGGCATAATGAATTCCACCAAGTATCAGGCAATTTTGGCTGACAATCTGGTTGCCTCTGCCAGAAGGCTGGGACTTGGCCGTAGGTGGACTTTCCAACAAGACAATGACCTGAAACATACCTCAAGATCCACACAGAAATGGTTCTGTGACAACAAAGTCAATGTTCTGCCATGGCCATCTCAGTCGCCGGACCTCAATCCAATCGAATACCTGTGGGCTGAGTGGAAGAGGGCAGTTGATAAGCGCAAACCCAAGAATGTGAAGGATCTTGAAAGGATCTGCATAGAGGAATTGGTCCAAAATCCCTCCAAATGTGTTCCTTAACCTTGTCAAACATTACAGGAAAAGACTCCATGTTGTTATCCTTGCCAGAGGTGGTTGCACTAAGTACTAAATGAGGAGTGCCAATAATTATGAAACCTTGATTTTGGTAAAATTTATTTTGTATTAAATCATTGTATGATTTTGGTTGGTTCCATTGAAACATTGATAAAGTACACTATTTCTCACATGTTGGTATTTTGTTGTTTATCTCTATAATTATATTGTTTATATTTTTTTAAGTATTGTTTAGCATTGCCAGTCAGGGGTGCCAGTAATTTTGGAGCNTCGAACCTTCAGCTCCCTCCACAGATTTTCTATGGGATTAAGGTCTGGAGACTGGCTAGGCCACTCCAGGACCTTAATGTGCTTCTTCTTGAGCCACTCCGTTGTTGCCTTGGCCGTGTGTTTTGGGTCATTGTCATGCTGGAATACCCATCCACGACCCATTTTCAATGCCCTGGCTGAGGGAAGGAGGCTCTCACCCAAGATTTGACGGTACATGGCCCCATCCATCGTCCCTTTGATGCGGTGAAGTTGTCCTGTCCCCTTAGCAGAAAAACACCCCCAAAGCATAATGTTTCCACCTCCATGTTTGACGGTGGGGATGGTGTTCTTGGGGTCATAGGCAGCATTCCTCCTCCTCCAAACACAGCGAGTTGAGTTGATGCCAAAGAGCTCCATTTTGGTCTCATCTGACCACAACACTTTCACCCAGTTGTCCTCTGAATTATTCAGATGTTCATTGGCAAACTTCAGACGGGCATGTATATGTGCTTTCTTGAGCAGGGGGGCCTTGCGGGCGCTGCAGGATTTCAGTCCTTCACGGCGTAGTGTGTTACCAATTGTTTTCTTGGTGACTATGGTCTCAGCTGCCTTGAGATCATTGACAAGATCCTCCCGTGTAGTTCTGGGCTGATTCCTCACCGTTCTTAGTATCATTGCAACTCCACGAGGTGAGATCTTGCATGGAGCCCCAGGCCGAGGGAGATTGACAGTTCTTTTGTGTTTCTTCCATTTGCGAATAATCGCACCAACTGTTGTCACCTTCTCACCAAGCTGCTTGGTGATGGTGTTGTAGCCCATTCCAACCTTGTGTAGGTCTACAATCTTGTCCCTGACATCCTTGGAGAGCTCTTTGGTCTTGGCCATGGTGGAGAGTTTGGAATCTGATTGATTGCTTCTGTGGACAGGTATCTTTTATACAGGTAACAAACTGAGATTAGGAGCACTCCCTTTAAGAGTGTGCTCCTAATCTCAGCTCGTTACCTGTATAAAAGACACCTGGGAGCCAGAAATCTTTCTGATTGAGAGGGGGTCAAATACTTATTTCCCTCATTAAAATGCAAATCAATTTTTAAAATTTTTTACATGCGTTTTTCTGGATTTTTTTTATTGTTATTCTGTCTCTCACTGTTCAAATAAACCTACCATTAAAATTATAGACTGATCATTTCTTTGTCAGTGGGCAAACGTACAAAATCAGCAGGGGATCAAATACTTTTTTCCTCACTGTAGGCCTAAGTTACTTGCACTGCTGTCTCAGTGTCTGAGCCTCCAACACAGCTGCATAGCAATAAACAGATCCGTCGTCTGTGTTAGCTAGCTGATCAACTTCATGATTAAGTAAAAATAGTATTTAAAAATAATCAACCTTGTTAACGTGGACTGAAGGGCATCAAGTCCAGGATTATCGGAGAGCAGACGCCGAGTGCAGTCATTTGAAGTCTGTTTGCAGCGGATTAGGAAGTTCCTTCTCACCATCTTCAATTGTGGTTTTGTTGCTTCAAACTGACTGTACACCGATTAATGAAATCCGGTTGAAAGGTGGAGCTAGGGAAATTCAATGTTAGCTAGCTAACATTAGGCTATAGCTAGCTAAGCAAATGGCTCTGAGATACGAATAATAAGGTCATACACGTAACGTTAGCTAACTAGGTAAGCAATGAACCATAATCACAACTCATGACGTTACTACCCTGCATGAATCTGCAGGTAGTATGGGTGTTTTCTGTTAAGAGAATGTGTTTCTTATTAAAAGGCTAAATAGCACTAAAGGGAGTTAGCAAAGGCACTATGTGTAATCCTGGGATTGAGTGTACTTCTTGGTAAAATTTTATAATAGACTATAGTTATCTGTACTTAATCCTATAATGGCCCGTAGTAATATTATAGTCCGAAATGTAGCAATCGTATAATTGCCTATAGTAATCTGTACTTATTATTTTCTGGAAATAATGTATAGGCGCGTCACCAATGTAATTGATCCAAGGAACTAGAGGGGAGGGGAAACCACGCCTAGAGGAAAGAACTTAAATTTGGAAACAATGGTGGAGTAAAGCCAAGGGGATATGGTTATTAGCATAAAGTGGAGGGCCTATGAAACTTGTATAAGCATGAAACTGTATAAAAAGAGTGGACTGAGACTGAGTCCGGCAGTTGGTCCATGGGCCAGCTTGACTGGTTACTTTGTAATAAAGTCTATTTGAATTCACAAGTTCCGGTATCTGAGAAATATGATTGAGCGAATATTTCCACGACAGTAGCTAACCAACCAGGTTCAATGTTAGCTAGCTAATATTAGGCTATAGCTAGCCAAGCAAATGTGTCTTTCTGTCAAAATTAGAAACGTGTAATATCTGAAAATGTTCCTAGCTAGACTATCTTACCGGTAAACATGATTCATGGTGGGACGCGTCTCCTGTCGGATGACATGGTTGCTCTTAGTTTGAAGATGTAATCCGGAGACAGGTGTTTTCTCCATCCCCTTAGCGATCATACTCAAATTCCACTGTCATCCAGAAAGTGGAGAGCAAGACTTATGCAGTTTTAATACACGATACATAAAAAAAACAAGCTGTGTTAGACAGGATTACCTAGACATACTGACCAGCTCAAATAAACAGAAGCGTGCCATTTGGCAGACCAATCCAAATTCATCTCTCGGCATGTCCAGCCCACTCATTATCTCAGCCAATCATGGCTAGCGGGAAGGTAGCTGTCTTTTTGAGGGGCTAAACCAACTAGGCTCGTAATTTAACAATTGTATTTGTATTTACAGATGGCATACACGTTTGTTATTAAGGCACATGAAAGTTCATATGTTCAAGAAGGCATTTCTGCCAAAAATCGCATTTTGATTTTAAAAAAAGTTTACGTTCTAATGGCGCTCCTGTGAAGTAGTGACCCGCGACATACACCTAGTTTCCTGAAAAGAACTCTACAGTACTATTAGGCCTATGATATGAATTATATGGAGGGTGTACTGTTTCTGTGTGTTAATGTGTAGGTGTATGTGTGTTTTCATTTAACATTTGTTTTCCAAACCTTTCCCTTTAGACATAAAAAAAGATGGGAAGGAAGTTGTGTTTGGGAGAGAGTAGAGTTATTGACTAGATTGATGAGGGTCGAGCATGTACTGTAGGTGGCTCGGGTTGGCTGGGCGGTCTGGCTGAATTTTTTTATAGAGGATGTCTTAAAGACAATCAAAGGTTGTCTTTATACTTTATTTGTAGGAGTTGTTCATTTGTTAGGTTATTGGTATAAGGTACAACACAATATTGATTATTGAATTATCATGGATCTAGTTCAGTCTTATCAACCTCTTAAACATATTTAATAATCAGCTTGATCACTGTGGGTATTTTTGCTAACTTTTTGTTGTTCTAAATAGAGACGGCTAGAAGGTCCATGGGTCATATTAGATTGTGTATAAATGCAGGAAATGTGCTTTAGATGCCCTAAAAAAATGGGAGGGCCCCTAGACCCCCTGCCAAGTTATGTCTCCCTTTGCAAATAGCACTGCTGGGTGATTTAAAAAGTAATAGTCAATCGATCAATACTATAATAATACAAGCAAAACATTTTATTTAAACATTTTAAGGATAACCATCTCTGCAGCACCTTTATGGTATAGTGGCCAGATGGAAGCCACTCCTCAGTAAAAGGCATATGACAGCCCGCTTGGAGTTTGCCAAAAGGCCCCTAAAGGACTCAGACCACGAGAAACAAGATTAACTCTTTGGCCTGTCATCAAGGCAAAGGGTGGCTACTTTGAAGAATCCCAAATATAAAATATACACTACCGTTCAAAAGTTTGTGGTCACTTAGAAATGTCCTTGTTTTTGAAAGAAAAGCAATTTATTTTGTCCATTAAAATAACATAAAATTGACCAGAAATACAGTGTAGACATTGTTAATGTTGTAAATGACTTTTGTAGCTGGAAACAGCTGAATTTTTAAATGGAATATCTACATAGGCGTACAGAGGCCCATTATCAGCAACCATCACTCCTGTGTTCCGATAGCTAATCCAAGTTTATCAGTCGTCTCTTCACTGTTGATGTTGAGACTGGTGTTTTGTGGGTACTTTTTAATGAAGCTGCCAGTTGAGGCGTCTGTTTCTCAAACGAGACATTCTACTGTACTTGTCCTCTTGCTCAGTTGTGCACCGGGGCCTCCCACTCCTCTTTCTATTCTGGTTAAAGCCAGTTTGCGTTGTTCTGTGAAGGTAGTAGTGCACCGTATTGTACGAGTCCTTCAGTTTCTTGGCAATTTCTTGCATGGAATAGCCTTAATTTCTCAGAACAAGAATAGAGTTTCAGAAGAAAGGACTGTTTCTGGTCATTTTGAGCCTGTAATCGAACCCACAAATGCTGATGCTCCAGATACTCAACTAGTCTAAAGAAGGCCAGTTTTATTGATTCTTTAATCAGAACAACAGTTTTCAGCTGTGCTAACATAATTGCAAAAGGGTTTTATAATGATCAATTAGCCTTTTAAAATTATAAACTTGGATTAGCTAACAACGTTCCATTGGAACACAGGAGTGATGATTGCTGATAATGGGCCTCTGTACGCCTATGTAGATATTCAATAAAAAATCTCCCATTTCCAGCTGCAATAGTCATTTACATTAACAATGTCTACACTGTATTTCTGATCAATTTGATGTTATTTTAATGGACAAAAAATGTGCTTTTCTTTGAAAAACATGGCCTTTTCTAAGTGACCCCAAACTTTTTAACGGTAGTGTATTTAGATTTGTTTAACACTTTTTGTTACTACATGATTTCATATGTTTTATTTCATAGTGTTGATGTCTTCACTATTGTTCTATAATGTAGAAAAGAGTAAAAATAAAGAAAAACCCTTGAATGAGTAGTTGTGTCCAAACTTTTGACTGGTACTGTATATACATTTATAAATATATATATATATATCTTTTTTTTAAATGTTATTATGTCCCCCGACTTCTAAAACCAAAGTTGCGCCCCTGCCCTATATTGTGTACTGCTTTTGACCAGGACCCAAATTGCTCTAGTCAAAAGTAATGCACTATATTGTAGGGGTTGCGTAACTGGTGGCAGAGAAGTCAGGCGCAGGAGAGCAAAACTGGGTAATAATCGTAGTCGTTTAATAGACAACCCAACGGTTCAAAACAACACGAGAATAAATGGGCACAATAACCCATAACGCACCAGTCAAAATAATGTGCACAAGCACTACAAACAACAGTCCCACACAAAGACATGGGGGGGCACAGAGGGTTATATACAAAACATGTAATTGAGGGAATTGAAACCAGGTGTGGAAAACACAGACAAAACAAATGGAAAAATGAAATGTGGATCGACGATGGCTAGAAGACCGGCGACACAGACCGCTGAACGCCGCCCGAACAAGAAGAGGAGCCGACTTCGGCGGAGGTCGTGACATATATGGGTGATAGGGTGCTATTTGGGACACAAACTACAAGTTCTTCCAATTAAAACGGGCTGTAAAATGGCTGAACGCTTGTCCACCGACACTTCAGCAGGATGCCAAATCCCAGCTCTATTTGAAAAAAGATTAGACTTGTCTGTAGCCCCACAACAGAAATTGAGTTATCGTGGACACAGTTGGATATGGTTGGTACAGTGCCAGTGACATAAGACTGGAATAGGTTTTATTGCACCAGTGGAGATGTACTTGGTTTTGTACTAGCGCGCCCTCTTCATAACCCGCTAAAACAAAGCAGTTAGATATCCTCTCAGTGTTCTTACAAGACAGACAACCAGCACACAGCATCCATCTTAAAGACTCCATGAGATCGGCTGCTGGATGTTTCACGGATTGATTCCGACGGCAGTTGGTCACACAATGGTGCTGCAGTATTGATTTTACACATCGCCGCTCCCTGAGTCACTGTTTGTTAGCGGAGCTTCAAGCCTTATTGCATCTGACACTGTGAGAGAAAACATCTGTGACACCAGCCTGAAGGAAATCGGTTCCATTTGTCTCTCCTAGTAATAAGCATGTCCCTCTGGGGCCTTGGAGAAACAAGGGCCCTTGTTGTGATTTTTGAAAGGCATGGCCTTGCCCTGTCTCACTTATGAGAAGTATAGGCCCATATGGCCTGTGACTGGTATTATTTGGGACTGGGCTGGGGTACAGTACACAGTAAAATCGTCAGTGTTAAAATTCTGGTGTTAATGATTCAAATTGTCAAAGTGTTGGTTCTGGTTTTGAATTTTACAGAAGAAACACCAAAAATGTAAATTAACAATAGAGTCTGGTGTTCAGTCACCGAGTTCAAGTTGTTCAGCTCCCAGCAGTGATAATTGGAAAATCCAGGTTATTTTGATAAGGTTCTGTTGAAATTCTTTTGGGGGGCATTTTCCAACCTGGCATTGAGAAAGTAGCAGTAGTGAGGGAACGGTGAGTATTCTTAAAATGAAATAAATGCTAGTCACTAGTTCATGATGAATTTGCATTAAAAGTAAAATATTTTGGGACGTTGTACTATAGGCACGTTTACTGAGAATCGTCAACCTGGGAGCGAGTAGCGACCCAGACCAGTGACCGGACCGAGCTAGCCCGACAGCTAAATTAGCTAGTAAACTAACATTAGCGAACACAAGCTAGCGGGCTGAAGATGGTTAACGTTAGATAGCTAATTCATTTATTGTTTTTTCAGCCAATTCCTATTTTGATCTTTGCCTTAGTAGGTCAGAACAAGTGCACTGGTGTTAGTTAGCTAGTGCTAACTAGCTAGTGCTAGCTAACATTAGTTAACTCAGCATTTTTAACCTTGCTTGGTTAGCTGTTGCTTGTTAGCTAGCTAATAAACTAATGTTATTAGCCCACATTATTTTAGTTGACACTTGACTGTCACGATCGTCGAAATGAGTAGACCACGGCGCAGCGTGCATGACGTTCCACATATTTTAATTCGCATAAACCGTTCAAACAAGAAATAAATAACTGACCGTAACATATAGTGTAGCGCACAAAGGCACTAACGAAAAAACAATAACCTACAAACACAGGTGGGAAAAATAACAACTTAAGTATGATCCCCAATTAGAGGCAACGGCACTCAGCTGCCTCTAATTGGGAACCATACCAAAACCAAAACATAGAAATACAAATAATAGATCCAATAATCCCACTAGTCACGTCCTGACCAAAACCACCATAAAGAGCCCAGAGGGTTATCTATGGCCAGGACGTGACATTGACTGAGTCATCATCTTTAATTTGACTAGACTAGTTGATGTTCAGGCAAGGAGCAGCTAAGGACGGTTGGTTGTGTAGAATCCTGACTACCACGTGCAGCATTAACAGCGCAGTAGCTAGCCAGCCATTTATTACAACAGCTCATTGTGGAAGCACATTAGGTGAAGTTGGAGTTTTTTCTGAGTTAGATTAGTTGGTTGATTGCACCCAGTATGTCTTTGTCAGTGCGTTTCATGGAAAGAAAACAGAGATACATAAGGTAACACCAGAAGTGTGAAGAACAGTACAAAGATTTCCTGGCCTCTCAGGCAGATGTAGAACATCAGCATACTGTACTAAATTTGCCAGTTGTTACATTTTCCACATCACTACATTCTGAAAACAGGAACTGAAAGTGATGAAATGCTTATTACTAATCAGTCGACATGTGTTGGCCTATTGTCACTCTTTCTTTTTCCTCCACAGCCTCGAAACAGAAGTTGACACCAAATAATTGTTGAAGTACAATACCAAAAGCACAGGAAATACATCATACTTCCCAAAGCTTGTTTTCAAGAATTCATCTCTGAAGGAAAGTTTACTATTTAGAATGATACACCATCATCCACCTGCCAATAAACTAGTCTACAATGGGGAAATATGGTTGGTTTGACAATTTCAGCTCCTTCAAATCAATGCACTCATTCTCTTTCAAATTCATTGTTATCACTCAGTGAAAGAGAAGTTTTCCATTCCCATGGACAAAACAGTCACAGTGAAAGATGAGACTGGCACAGAGGTGGATGAGGATGTGTTTGCAGACCTAGTGACCTCAAAAGGACATATGTTTAGTTATCCAGGATGATGATAATGACAATGGTAGGTGTACACTTAGAGCTTTCATGTTTAACTGAAACTGTACTTCACAGCTATACCTTACTCTGGAGAGCTTATAAAACCTTTGGTGAACAAAACTGCAGACAATGGATACAAAGGGATTGGTAAGTTTGCAAATAATCATAGTATCACTGTCCTGCAACACAATTTAATGGTCTTACAGCATGAATGCTTAAAATGCATTTTTATCAATTCAAAGTGGAACACAGTGTTACTGTACATTCAATTGTAACGGTCTACTGATGCGTAAAGCAAGACTGATGACCCTTGTTTTGTGTCTTTGTTTCATTATGGGTTTCAGATACTTCAAAACTCAGCCTCCTCTTCGGGACAGAAACGAGTGCCAAACTTCTAGAAAAGTGGCATACAGTGGTTCCTCCTTTTAAAAGCTGCGAGCTTACACCGCGGGACTTAGAGGTACCCAGCGTCACGGCTTCATTGCTCCAGACCACCACTAGGGGGAGTTAGAGCACTCATTATGCATTTGGGTCCCAAGGTTTTTAGATGACCAATCATATCGAGTGGTTCCAATGACGAATTGGACACGAGCCACCTGTCCCTGGTGACTTTCTTCAGCAAAGATGGCTGACAAAACATTATGGGGGAAGCAAATTTAAGTAGTTCTAAAGTCATAACGAGTCAAGCAAAAAATGAACAATTGAGAGGAATATGTTAGTTAATGTAGAGACAAACGATTGTGCATATTTTTTGGTCATGAAGTTAATTTATGAAAATCGCTATTTAGCATTCAGCTATTAGCTGAACAGTAGACTATTCAACATTTACTAAAGAATTGTCTACTAGCTGAGCTAGGTGTGAACCCCCCCCCTCCAACTTGAGCTAGGGTGAACCCTCCCCAACTTGCAACAAATCATCTTTCCACACGTATCTCCCTACAAACGGTTAATGTTCTGAAAAAAAAATATATACAGTTGAAGTCGGACGTTTACATACACCTTAGCCAAATACATTTAAACTCAGCTTTTCACAATTCCTGACATTTAATCCTAGTAAAAACTCCCTGTCTTGGGTCAGTTAGGATCACCACTTTATTTTAAGAATGTTAAATGTCAGAGAAATAGTAGAGAGAATTATTTATTTCAGCTTTTATTTATTTCATCACATTCCCAGTGGGTCAGAAGTTTACATACACTCAATTAGTATTTGGTAGCATTGCCTTTAAATTGTTTAACTTGGGTCAAACGTTTCGGGTAGCCTTCCACCATCTTCCCACAATGTGTTGGGTGGTTTTTGGCCCATTCCTCCTGACAGAGCTGGTGTAACTGAGTTAGGTGTGTAGGCCTCCTTGCTCGCACATGCTTTTTTAGTTCTGCCCACGAATCTTCTATGGGATTGAGGTCAGGGCTTTGTGATTGCCACTCCGATACCTTGACTTTGTTAAATGTCATTTATACATTTTTGGTATTTTTCTTCAGTGTTGTAAGAGCCTGGATAACTACCTGGAGACGGAGGGAAGATGGCAGACATATCTACTTGCCCCTGGAACAAGCAAGCAGGCCATCAGCAACTTCTATATCGTCATGGACAAGAAGCTCATATCATGCCAAGGGAGCAGCTCATTGGCAGCATTCAACAAACCTTTCAAGGTTAATTTTGTTTTCATTGTAAGCTACTATGAGTCACTCAGCAGCATGTGCACATTTCTCCAAACAACAGTCTACAGCATTGATGTTGCCAACACCAGAGAGAGCCCTAAGGTGAAAAAGCTTAGAGCTAAGTTTATGAACAATGTATAGATGTTACATTTGTAGATCTTTGCATGATGCGGTTGGCAACATTGATTCAGCACCTTAAGCTTTTGCATGGCTTGTCTGATATGTGTGGTATGTGCTCAAGATGGATGTTCGTTGCAATTCAAAAGTTTTGAAGGTTTTAGAAAGCACTTGATAAAAAAACATGAGAATGATTTTCCAGTTTTATCAAGTAATGATGGCAACATACCAACAACTCAATCTGATAATGTGATTGAAGAGACCTCACAAGAGGGTGACTTTGATTCAGACCTAGATTTGTCAAATCAGCCGGCAACTTATCATATCTCGAAAAGAAATGTGTGCATTTATTATTGCTAAGTTACAGAGCAGTGGTGTTGCTAACAATGTTGTGCTATCTGTTGTTGAAAGCATGGAAGAGTATGTGAATGAACTTCACACAAGTTTCAGGGAACAAGTATTGAGTGTGGTCCCTCCTAACAATCCCAGTGGAAGATCAGTGGAATAAGTATTCAACAATGTGCATAATCCTTTCACTGGCTTTAACACAGATGCTAAATGGAGAAAGCATTTCAATGAAAAATGGGGGGTTGTCGAACCTGTGGAAGTGCATTTAGGAGTTAGATATGATTCAAAGAGAAACAAAGTATCTGGAATGTATGAACTGGTACCAGTGAACGACACTTTCATCTACATAAAACTATTCAAGTTAATTATCAATTTAGGTTTAATAGGGAGTAGCGGCGCGCTAGCGGGCCACTCCCGACACTACCCGGTGAAATGTAAGGCGCCAAATTCAAAATCCAAAAGTTGAATTATTAACTTCTTAGGGAGCGGCTCACGAGGTGAAGGTTTTGGAGAGTCTGGTGTGCCCAAAGTAAAATGCCTCCCACTCAGGCCCAGAAAATAGGATATGCACATAATTAGTACTATTGGATAGGAAACACTCTGAAGTTTCTAAGAGTGTTAAAATATTGTCTGTGAGTATAACAGAACTGATATAACAGGCGAAAACCCGAGGAATTTCTGTCCTGGAAAAACAGACATATATAGGAGTAAGATTGCAGTACCTATTGCTTCACTGGATGTCAACAGTCTATAGACAGTGTTTGATGATGTTTAGTTGCTCTGGATGGTAATAGAAGAAGAATTTCGAAGTGGTCATCGGATGTAAACAGAAGAGGAAGCGCGTTCACGGGCTCACGCGCGCTGTGGTTTTTTCCTTTCCTATCGTCCAGTTTATAATCCGGTTGAAATATTATAGTTAATAAATTTAAACGTGTTCCTAAGGATACATTATCAATGATGTTTGATTGTTCTTGGACAAGTGTATAGGTATAGGTTGAACGAGTTCTCTTCACGGTTCAATGGGCGAGTGGACGCTGTATTTTATGAACATAATGCGCCAACCAAACGGAGATTTATGGATATAATAAATGACTTTTTCTAACAAAAGAACCATTGGATGTCTTCGTTGGACACTTGGGAAGCCCTCAGCAGAAGTTCTTCAAAAGGTAAGGGATTTGTTTTCGCTGTGAAATGTGTTTTGTGTGAACCGCGATGGTTTATGAATTTATGCTAATGGTAAATATTGGATGTGCTACCCTCAAACAATCAAATGTTGTGCTTTCGAAATCTGACAACGCTGTGATATTGCCAAGAAGCAGAGCTTTTGATGACTATGCAACACTTGTATATTGATGAATGTTTAATAATTAAACTTTTGGATTTTGAATTTGGCGCCCCACTGCTCCCTAAGTAGTCATTCATCAATATACAAGTGTTGCATAGTCATCAAAAGCTCTGCTTCTTGGCAATATCACAGCGTTGTCAGATTTCAAAAAGGCTTTACGGCGAAAGCACAACATTTGATTGTTTGAGGATAGCACCCCACATATTTTTACTTTAGCATAAATTCATATCCAGCGCGGGTCACACAAAACCCATATAAGAGCTAAGAAATATCACTTACCTTTCGAAGAACTTCTGCTGAGGGCTTCCCAAGTGTCCAACGAAGACATCCAATGGTTCTTTTGTTAGAAAAAGTCATTTATTATATCCATAAATCTCAGTTTGGTTGGCGCACATGATCAGAAAATCCACCGTTGAGTCGCCCATTGAACCGTGAAGAGAACACGTTCAAATTATATCTATAAACTTTCTACAAACAAATCAAACATTATTTTTAATGTATCCTTAGGTATCCTTTTATGTATATTTACTGTAATATTTCAACCAGACGATAACATGAACAATAGGAAAGGAAAATAATGTGGGGCGCGCTCACAATCTCGCGCCCGTCAAACGTTGTAAACAAAAGTGGTCCCTTCACTACTTCCTCTTCCTATCTGTTCTGCTTACTGCTAGACCTTCCAGACTCTGTATAAAGACTGTTGACATCTAGTGGAAGCCATAGGTACTGCAGTCTCAGTCCTACATAATTGTAATAGGCAGCTTGGAGAAAAAGGTCATCTACAAAAAAAACTGCAAATTCGGATGGATTTTCCTCGGGTGTTCGCCTGCTATATCTGTTCTGTTATACTCACAGACATTATCTTAACGGTTTCAGAGTGTTTCCTATCCAATAGTACTAATTATGTGCATATCCTTTTTTCTGGGCCTGAGTGGCAGGCATTTTACTTTGGGCACGCCAGACTCTCCAAAACCGTCACCTCTGCTGCCGCTCCCTAAGAAGTTAAATGGCATTCTTGGTTCAATGGAATCTTTCAGTGTCAACTATTACTGCAGTTTGTGCATTACTGTCAAGGCCACAGCTCCGACAGTATTCAATGAGAATGACCCACGGGTGACTTTTCGCAACCAAAACATTGAATGAGCATTACAGCCATCTTGCTCAGAATCTAGGTGACAGTTCTTGTTACGGAATCAAACACAACAGTGTCCTCAATTCCTTGACATACTTCAATGTATCAGATAACTTTGTGTTGGACATAATGCATGCCATTTTAGGACAGTATGAGATCAAGCTGCTCTTTGAATATTTGAGTAAGATCTTTAATTCCAATGAAAACATTATTTCATGACTTTATGCATTCAAATATGGTTATTTGGACAACATGAACAGTCCGACAAAGATAAACCTACAACACAGTGGTAATAGCATCGGGCTCAATGCCAGTCAAACCATTTGCCTTATTAGGAACATTTATCTTATATTTGGTAATGTTGGTCCCAGAATGAGACACACACTGGCATTTGATGTTGCTGCTGTTGGACATCATCAACATTGTATTTTCACCCAGCATTACTGAGGGGATGACTGTATTTTTTAAGCATCTTATCGCAGAGCATCATAGATTGTTTACAGAGTTGTATCCTCTTAATAATCTGATTCAAATCAAATCAAAATGTATTTGTCACATACACATGGTTAGCAGATGTTAATGCGAGTGTAGCGAAATGCTTGTGCTTCTGGTTCCGACAGTGCAGTAATATCTAACAGGTAATCTAACAATTCCCCAACAATGACCTAATACACACAAATCTAAAAGGGGTGAATGAGAATATGTACATATAAATATATGGATGAGCGATGGCCGAGCGGCATAGGCAAGGTGCAATAGATGGTATAAAATACAGGATAGACATATGATATGAGTAATGTAAGATATGTAAACATTATTAAAGTGGGATTATTTAAAGTGACTAGTGATCCATTTGTTAAAGTGGCCAGTGATGTAGGCAGCAGCCTCTCTGAGTTAGTGATTGCTGTTTATCAGTCTGATTGCCTTGAGATAGAAGCTGTTCTTCAGTCTCTCCGTCCCGGCTTTGATGCACCTGTACTGACCTTGCCTTCTGGATGGTAGTGGTGTGAACAGGCAGTGGCTCGGGTAGATGTTGTCCTCTATTAACTTTTTAGCCTTCCTGTGACATTGGGTGCTATAGGTGTCATGGAGGGCAGGTAGTTTGCCCCCGGTGATGCGTTGTGCAGACCGCACCACCCTCTGGAGAGCCTTGCGGTTGATGGTGGAGCAGTTGCCGTACCAGGCTGTGATACAGCCCGACAGGATGCTCTCGATTGTGGATCTGTAAAAGTTAGTCAAGGTTTTGGGTGACAAGCCAAATTTTTTCAGCCTGCTGAGGTTGAAGAGGCGCTGTTGCGCCTTCTTCACCACACTGTCTGTGTGGGTGGACCATTTCAGATTGTCGTTGATGTGTATGCCGAGGAACTTAAAACGTTCCACTTTCTCCACTGCTGTCCCTTTGATGTGGAAAGGGGGTTGCTCCCTCTGCTGTTTCCTGAAGTCCACGATCATCTCGTTTGTTTTGTTAACGTTGAGTGAGAGGTTGTTTTCCTGACACCACACTCCGAGTGCTCTCACCTCCTCCCTGTAGGCTGTCTCGTCGTTATTGGTAATCAAGCCCACTACTGTTGTGTCATCTGCAAACTTGATGATTGAGTTGGAGGCATGCATGGCCACGCAGTCGTGGGTGAAAAGGGAGTACAGGAGGGGGCTGAGCATGCACCCTTGTGGGGCCCCAGTGTTGAGGGTCAGTGAGGTGGAGATCTTGTTTCCTACCTTCACCACCTGGGGACGGCCCGCCAGAAAGTCCAGGACCCAATTGCACAGGGTGGGGTAAGTCCCAGGGCCTCCAGCTTGATGATGAACTTGGAGGGTACTATGGTGTTGAATGCTGAGCTGTAGTCAATTAACAGCATTCTTACATAGGTATTCCTCTTGTCCAGATGGGATAGGGCAGTGTGCAGTATGATGGCGATTGCATCGTCTGTAAACCTGTTAGGGCGGTATGCAAACTGAAGTGGGTCTTGGGTGGCCAGTAAGGTGTCCGGGCCTCTGGCAGTCTATGGGGGTGCCACAGGGTTCAATTCTTGGGCCGACTCTCTTCTCTGTATACATCAATGATGTCGCTCTTGCTGCTGGTGAGTCTGATCCACCTCTACGCAGACGACACCATTCTGTATACTTCTGGCCCTTCTTTGGACACTGTGTTAACTACCATCCAGACGAGCTTCAATGCCATACAACTGTCCTTCCGTGGCCTCCAACTGCTCTTAAATGCAAGTAAAACTAAATGCATGCTCTTCAACCGATCACTGCCCGCACATGCCCGCCCGTCCAGCATCACTACTCTGGACGGTTCTGACAACTACAAATACCTAGGTGTCTGGTTAGACTGTAAACTCTCCTTCTAGACTCACATCAAACATCTCCAATCCAAAATTAAATCTAGAATTGGCTTCCTATTTCGCAACAAAGCATCCTTCACTCATGCTGCCAAATATACCCTCGTAAAACTGACCATCCGACCGATCCTCGACTTTGGCGCGATGTCATTTACAAAATAGCCTCCAATATTCTACTCAACAAATTGGATGCAGCCTATCACAGTGTCACCAAAGCCCCATATACTACCCACCACTGCGACCTGTACGCTCTCGTTGGCTGGCCCTCGCTTCACACTCGTCGCCAAACCCACTGGTTCCAGGTCATCTACAAGTCCCTGCTAGTTAAAGCCCCACCTTATCTCAGCTCGCTGGTCACCACAGCAGCACCCACTCGTAGCACGCGCTCCAGCAGGTATATCTCACTGGTCACCCCCAAAGCCAATTCCTCCTTTGGCCGACTTTCCATCCAGTTCTCTGCTGCCAATGAATGGAACGAACTACAAAAATCTCTGAAACTGGAGACACTTATCTCCCTCACTAGCTTTACGCACCAGCTGTCAGAGCAGCTCACAGACCCCTGCACCTGTACATAGCCCATCTGTAAATAGCCCAACCAACTACCTCATCCCCTACCGTATTTATTTATTTATCTTGCTCCTTTGCACCCCAGTTTTTCTAAATTGCACATTCATCTACTGCACATCTACCATTCCAGTGTTTAATTGCTATATTGTAATTACTTTGCCACCATGGCCTATTTATTGCCTTACGTTCCTTATCTTACCTCATTTGCACACATTGTATATAGATTTTTTTCTACTGTATTATTGACTGTATGTTTGTTTTACTCCATGTGCAACTCTGTGTTGTTGTATGTGTCGAACTTCTTTGCATTATCTTGGCCAGGTTGCAGTTGTAAATGAGAACTTGTTCTCAACTTGCCTACCTGGTTAAATGAAGGTGAAAAAAAAAGAAAAAAAAGGTGGAGGTGATATGATCCTTGACTAGTCTCTCAACGCACTTCATGATGACAGAAGTGAGTGCTAAGGGGCGGTAGTAATTTAGTTCAGTTACCTTTGCCTTCTTGGGTACAGGAACAATGGTGGCCATCTTGAAGCATGTGGGGACAGCAGACAGGGATAGGGAGCGATTGAAAATGTCTGTAAGCATACCAGCCAGCTGGTCTGCGCATGCTCTGAGGACGCGGCTAGGGATGCCGTCTAGGCCAGCAGCCCTGCGAGGGTTAACACATTTAAATGTTTTAGTCACGTCGGCCTCAGAGAAGGAATGGGGGGCGCAGTTCTTGTTAGCAGGCTGCGAAGGTGGCACTGTATTATCCTAAAAGCGGACAAAGGTGTTTAGTTTGTCTGGAAGTGTGACGTCGGTTTCCGTGACGTGGCTGGTTTTCTTTTTGTAGTCCGTGATTTCCTGTAGACCCTGCCACATACGTCTTGTGTCTGAGCCGTTGAATTGCGACTCCACTTTGTCCCTGTACCAGCATTTCGCTTGTATGATTGCCTTGCGGTGGGAATAACTACACTGTTTATATTCAGCCATATTCCCAGGCCTCTTTCCATGGTTAAATGCGGTGGTTGGCGCTTTCAGTTTTGTGAGAATGCCGCCATCCATCCACGGTTTCTGGTTATGGTAGGTTTTAATAGTCACAGTGAGCACAACATCTCCAATGCACATCCTTATGAATTCACTCACCGAGTCAGCGCATAGGTAGATTTTATCCTCTGAGGCTGACCAGAACATCCCAGTCCGCATGATCAAAACAATCTTGAAGCGTGGCTTCCGATTGGTCAGACCAGCGTTGAATGGTTCTAGTGACTGGTACATCCTGTTTGAATTTCTGCCTATAAAAGACAGTTGGAGCAAGATTTGCGTCGTGGTCGGATTTGCCGAAGGGAGGGCGGGGGAGGGTTTTGTATGCATCGCGGAAGTTAGAGTAGCAGTGGTCGAGTGTATTATCCCCGCACATAGTGCAATCGATATGCTGATAGAATTTAGGTAGCCTTGTTCTCAAGAGACTGGAGTAGTATATTCGGGAGCGGTGGGCGATGTGCATATCTACGGAGCCTGACCAGGAGGCCGCTCCGTCTGCCCCTTCTGCGGTGCCGTTGTCTTAGGTCGGCATCTGGGATTAGATCCATTGCCCTGGGTGGTAGTCCAAACAGATGATCTGCTTCGGCAAATTCGTATTCCTGGTCGGAATGTTGGTAAGTTAACGTCACTCTTATATTCAATAGTTCTTCCAGGCTGCATGTAATATGACTTAAGATTTCCTGGGGTAACAATGTAAGAAATAATACATAAAAAATAAAACAATACATAATACTCAGCATTCTGAAGCATCACTTCATGATCTACTATCCAGAATCTATACGCAAAATTGGTCCTTTAGTACATCACACCCTGGGTCATGTGTGATGGCATTGAGTATCACACTGGCCTTGTTGTCTATTCAGATGTAATGTTACTATAACACCAGTGCAGTGTTGATATTCTACCTTGTTTCTTATAAATAAATATTTATAAATAAATATTCAACACCATGTCACATGTGCTCCCTCTCCAGCCTCTAGGTCCCCAGGCTGCTCGTTATGGCGCACACCTGACACTCCCTTTGGTTCCTTCCCCAGGCGTCATTGTTTCTGTTTCAGTTTCCTGTCTGTGTGTTCGTGTTTTGTATTATGTTTTATTTATTTATTAAAAACACTCACTCCCTGAACTTGCTTCCCGACTCTCAGCGCACATCATTACACACTGATTTAGTGTGACTTCAGGTGTTAATATTTTACACTTTAAGTGTTGGTCCATTAAACTGTGATAGTGTCAATAAAGTAACACTGATGGTGGTTCCCATATAAACACTGGTAAAGTGTTACATTTAACTCTAAGGGTGTTACATTTACGATTTCAAATTTGCAGTGTACGGTGTACATTTTAGGACACCCTCAGCCTCACACGATACTGGGGACTTGCCCTATAGCTGATAGCCATTTGCCATCTGTATTTACAACACAACCGTTTTCCAGGTTCAGCTTTGTGCAAGTACTTGTTGTCGTCGTCGTCGTCGTCCCTCCCCTCATGTTTGATCCCTCTTAAATACAAAACAAACTCCAGCAATCACGGCTTTAATAGAAGCCTGTCTTCTCTCTCCAGCACCCCAGGCCTGCATAATCCACTTTGGTTGATTAAGGTTGAAAAATACCAGCACAGAAACAGAGACTGCAGATAGGGAGATAATACGATAAAAGTGACACTAACATGCAGGCATTACTTTATCATGATTTATGGAAGCCAATCCCGGAGGTTGGAAAAACTGTAATGAGAACAAAAAGTTGACAGAAGAAGGGGAAGAAGAGAGTTGTGGCGTCACTTTCTTCTCAAGCTCGCTGCCTCCAGTGGCGTGATGACAGAATTTAGTGCTGTCCCCAATTACTGTCAACTTGACAGTGCTCTCTCATCCTCGACGCTAGCGAACTCGTGAGTGTTTGACATCGTAGCTTAAATGCAGGCTCAATAAAATTCAGCATTATTCAAGCCTCCCCTTTTTCCTTTGCGAATAATTCCATGACAAGACCTCAATGAATTACTTGAACAAACGAGGCTAATAACAACCGCCAGAATTTGTAGCCTATTGTTTGATGGCTCGTCCTACTGTGTGGCTTCTGGGCATGAGTAGTTGGGTGTTTTGCTATCTTGTGCCTGTACCATGCTGTTTTAGGTACATCCTTTGAGATGAGTTAGTGTTCAACCTAGGGCTGCACAATTAATCAAATGCACATCACAATATTGACATGTGCAATATCCATATTGCAAGCAATATTTTAAAATGCCACTCAGCCACGTGTAATGTCAGTTTTTATAGTTTACTCCGTTTGTCGTCTCTCTCCCTCTCTCCTCTTGTGGCTGCTTCCCGCACACAAAGTGGAAAGCTGCATCTTTCTTGTTTGGAGCAATCTGCAGCGCAGTTCCTCCTCCTCGCTGTTAGATTCACTATTAGTTTGCATGCTGTTCCATTAGGTCAAATGCAGTCAACAGATTGCTCCAAACAAGAACGATGCAGCTTTCCACTTTGCTTTTTAATATACAGTGCATTCAGAAAGTATTCAGACCCCTTGACTTTTTCCACATTTTGTTACGTTACAGCCTTGTTCTAAAATAGATTACATCTACACACAATACCCCATAATGACAAAGCAAAAACTGGTTTTTAGACATTTTTGCTAATGTATAAAAAAAATGTGCACATTTACATAAGTATTCAAACCCTTTACTCAGTACTTTGTTGAAGCCCCTTTGGCAGAGATTACAGCCTTGAGTCTTCTTGGGTATGACACTACACCTGTATTTGGGGAGTTTCTCCCATTCTTCTCTGCAGCTCCTCTCAAACTCTGTCAGGTTGAATGGGGAACGTCACTGCACAGCTATTTTCAGGTCTCTCACAGAGATGTTCAATCAGGTTCAAGTTCGGGCTCTGGCTGGGCCACTCAAGGACATTCAGAGACTTGTCCCGAAGCCACTCCTGAACAAAGCCCTTCTCCCCCGTTTGCTCAGTTTGGCCGAGCGGCCAGCTCTAGGAAGAGTCTTGGTGGTTCCAAACTTCTTTCATTTAAGAATGATGAAGGCCACTGTGTTCTTGGGGACCTTCAATGCTGCAGAGTATACATGTTGTTTTGTTGTATCTTTGAGTGACGTTAGCTAACGCAAGCTAGCTAATGTTAGCAAACCAGAGTAGCTCAATCTGGTAGCCATATATTCCACCCTTGTATGGAAAACATTCTGTTACTAAAAATAGAATTGTCGATATAGCTAGCTCAGTATTTCTGTGTGTTTATAGCAATGATAAATGTGTATAAATCGTCTATGGTTGGTTAGTTGGTTCTCTGCCAGTCTCAGCTCAGCTGGCTAGCAATCTTGCAAATCTAGTGATGCTAGTTAGCTAACAGCAAGCTGACAAGATTGAAATGTCCATGTTAGATGTGCTAAGCTAGCCAGTCTAATAGAGATCAATACAATTACTGGGGTGGTTAAATTGTGTATTGTTGAGTATTTTGTTGTAGATGGTACCAACATGTGCTCAATTTACAGTAAGCTCAATTTACAGTAAGCATGGCATACACATGAATTGGGTAGTGTTTGTGTTATGGGGTAATAGGTGGTTAGAGGTAGCCTGAGGGCCACAGAGTACCTTCCAGACCATGTAATCAATTTAGTCTACCCCTATTCTCTTTTTACATTTTCTCTTTGTAAAACTCAGGTTATCCGGAGTCATTCCAGTGCCCTGCTGAAAAATATGCCAAAGCGGTGGTATTTTGGTACATGAGCATGAGTGAGTGGACACACCTTGCGGTTATGGAGCACAACAAGATTGTGGGACAGAAACCATTCTTCTCTCTGTAGATTCTCAAGACGCAATACAAAGACATGTCTACAAAAATCCCCTGCAAAGGGCAAGAATGATCTATCAATGGGCTGGGGTAGGTTTACACACAGTACTTTGAGATGAAGAAGGTGGTTTAGGTAGTGCAGGGTTGTGCTTTGACAGTAAATGTATTGTATGATAGCGATTGAGAGGTGCCATTTCTCCTCAATCTCCCATACACAACAATTCATACTGCCCTCCTAAGACTTTTCACATCTTCTTTACCCCCCAGCCTGTTCACTTTGTTGACTGATCTTTCCTATCAAAGGCATCTGTCAATGTCCCACATTGTCCTTAAACAATACTCTAGCCGGTCCCATTCGGTTGACACCTTTACCAACAAAGGCGTGTTGCCCTACTTCCCTTCCACAAAAAGTGTAAAATGCCAACGGCACAACCATGTATTTCCAGGAGACGGGCAGTACCAGCAAATATTCTGCAAGAGGACCAAACAGTTGGTGGTTAAGAAGCCTTACACCACTTTCGGCAGACTTTTATCCTGCTTGCCATTCACCGCAGACAGGACAAAATCATTCACCATCAGCACAAAGAGTCTCCGCTTCCCCAGCCCACCATACCGAACCCCATTACCAGTGTACCGAATGCCGGATAAGGGACTATGGCTGTTTACACAGGGAGCCCAATTCTGATAAAATAAATGTCTCACTAATTGGTCTTTTGACCAATCAGATCAGTTTTGAAAAAGGTCTGATGTGAAAAGATCTGATGTGATTAAGACCAATTATTGGATCAAATATCCAAATTGGTCTGCCTGTGTAAACCCAGCCAGTGTGGCTCAGCATAAGACAATGTAGAGCAGGGGTCTCCAACCCTGTTCCTGGAGAGCTAGCCTCCTGTAGGTTTTTGCTCCAATCCTATTTGTAACTAATCTGTTTCAGTTTGTCAACCAGCTAATTATTAGAATCGGGTGTGCTAACCTGGAGTGAAAACCTACAAGACGGTAGCTCTCGAGGAACAGGTCTGGAGAGCCCTGATGTACAGTCGTGGCCAAAAGTTTAGAGAATGACACAAATATTAATTTCCACAAAGTTTGCTGCTTCAGTGTCTTTAGATATTTTTGTCAGATGTTACTATGGAATACTGAAGTATAATTACAAGCATTTCATAAGTGTCAAAGGCTTTTATTGACAATTACATGAAGTTGATGCAAAGAGTGAATATTTGCAGTGTTAACCCTTCATGTTCAAGACCTCTGCAATCAGCCATGGCATGCTGTCAATTAACTTCTGAGCCACATCCTGACTGATGGCAGCCCATTGTTGCATAATCAATGCTTGGAGTTTGTCAGAATTTGTAGGGTTTTGTTTGTCCACCTGCCTCTTGATGATTGACCACAAGTTCTCAATGGGATTAAGATCTGGGGAGTTTCCTGGCCATTGACCCAAAATATCGATGTTTTGTTCCCCGAACCACTTAGTTATCACTTTTGCCTTATGGCAAGGTGCTCATGCTGGAAAATGCATTGTTTGTCACTAAACTGTTCCTGGATGGTTGGGAGAAGTTGCTTTCTGAGAATGTGTTGGTACCATTCTTTATTCATGGCTGTGTTCTTAGGCAAAATTGTGAGTGAGCCCACTCCCTTGGCTGAGAAGCAACCCCACACATGAATGGTCTCAGGATGCTGGCATGACACAGGACTGATGGTAGCGCTCACCTTGTCTTCTCCGGACAAGCTATTTGCCCCAAACAATCGGAAAGGGGATTCATCAGAGAAAATGACTTTACCCCAGTCCTCAGCAGTCCAATCCCTGTACCTTTTGCAGAATATCAGTCTGTCCCGGATGTTTTTCCTGGAGAGAAGTGGCTTCTTTGCTGCCCTTCTTGACACCAGGCCATCCTCCAAAAGTCTTCGCCTCACTGTGCGTACAGATGCACTCACACCTGCCTGCTGCCATTCCTGAGCAAGCTCTGTACTGGTGGTGCCCCGATCCCGCAGCTGAATCAACTTTAGGAGATGGTCCTGGCGCTTGCTGGACTTTCTTGGGCGCCCTGAAGCCTTCTTCACAACAATTGAACTGTTCTCCTTGAAGTTCTTGATGATCCGATAAATGGTGGATTTAGGTGCAATCTCACTGGCAGCAATATCCTTGCCTGTGAAACCATTTTGTGCAAAGCATTGATGACAGCACGTTTCCTTGCAGGTAACCATGTTTGACAGAGGAAGAACAATGATTCCAAGCACCACCCTCCCTTTGAAGCTTCCAGTCTGTTATTCAAACTCAATCAGCATGACAGAGTGATCTCCAGCCTTGTCCTCGTCAACACTCACACCTGTGTTAACGAGAGAATCACTGACATGATGTCAGCTGGTCCTTTTGTGGCAGGGCTGAAATGCAGTGGAAATGTTTTTTTGAGATTTAGTTCATTTGCATGGCAAAGAGGGACTTTTTAATTAATTGCAATTCATCTGATCACTCTTCATGACATTCTGGAGATGCCATCATACAAACTGAGGCAGCAGACTTTGTGAAAATGTGTATTTGTGTCATTCTCAAAACTTTTGTCCACGACTGTAGAACCACCATAAAATAAATATGGATATTTTCTATCAATCTTCGAAGTTTGTCTGCCTCTATCGATTCACATAATATATTTACATAATCTGTACAGGGCTCTGTAGCATCAAACAGGTGCTAGACATTCAGATATCCAAAGAATGTTTAAGTTATATTGATAAATTATATTATTTTCCGAATCAATGGGTAGATATCATTAATTTATAAGGTTAAAAATGGATGTGGACACAAAAATGGATGACGTAACTGTTGATTCACTATTAACATAAACACAGACACTAGACACAGACACTGGAAATTAGATTTATATATAAACTCAGCAAAAAAAGAAATGTCCCTTTTTAAGGACCCTGTCTTTCAAAGATAATTTGTAAATATCCAAATAACTTCACAGATCTTCATTGTAAAGGGTTTAAACACTGTTTCCCATCCTTGTTCAATGAACCATAAACAATTAATGAACATGCACCTGTGGAACGGTCGTTAAGACACTAACAGCTTACAGACAGTAGGCAATTAAGGTCACAGTTATGAAAACTTAGGACACTAAAGAGCCCTTTCTACTGACTCTGATAAACACCAAAAGAAAGATGCCCAGGGTCCCTGCTCATCTGCATGAACGGGCCTTAGGCATGCTGCAAGGAGGCATGAGGACTGCAGATGTGGCCAGGGCAATAAATTGCAACGTGGCACCTGCACAGGATCGGTACATCCGAACATCACACCTGCGGGACAGGTACAGGATGGCAACAACAACTGCCCGAGTTACACCAGGAATGCACAATCCCTCCATCAGTGCCCAGAATGTCCGCAATAGGCTGAGAGAGGCTGGACTGTGGGCTTGTAGGCCTGTTGTAAGGCAGGTCCTCACCAGACATCACCGGCAACAATGTCGCCTATGGGCACAAACCCACCGTCACTGGACCAGACAGGACTGGCAAAAAGTCTTCACTGACGAGTCCCGGTTTTGTCTCACGAGGGGTGATGGTCGGATTTGCATTTATCGTCGAAGGAATGAGCGTTACACCGAGGCCTGTACTCTGGAGCGGGATCGATTTGGAGGTGGAGGGTCCGTCATGGTCTGGGGCGGTGTGTCACAGCATCATAGGACTGAGCTTGTTGTCGTTGCAGGCAATCTCAACGCTGTGCGTTACAGGGAAGACCTCCTCCCTCATGTGGTACCCTTCCTGCAGGCTCATCCTGACATGACCCTCCAGCATGACAATGCCACCAGCCATACTGCTCATTCTGTGCGTGATTTCCTGCAAGACAGGAATGTCAGTGTTCTGCCATGGCCAGCGAAAAGCCCGGATCTCAATCCCATTGAGCACGTCTGGGACCTGTTGGATCGGAGGGTGAGGGCTAGGGCCATTCCCCCCAGAAATGTCAGGGAACTTGCAGGTGCCTTGGTGGAAGAGTGGGGTAACATCTCACAGCAAGAACTGGCAAATCTGGTGCAGTCCATGATGACGTAACTGCAGTACTTAATGCAGCTGGTGGCCACACCAGATTTTGAACAGTCAGTATCTGGTGTGGCCACCCTTTGTTCAGGGACACATTATAACATTTCTGTTAGTCAAATGTCTGTGGAACTTGTTCAGTTTATGTCTCAGTTGTTGAATCTTGTTATGCTCATACAAATATTTACACTTGTTAAGTTTACTGAAAATATACGCAGTTGACAGTGAGAGGACATTTCTTTTTTTGCTGAGTTTATATGGGTTTGATAAAATCCATGTGTAATGTTCATACTTAAAATGTGTTGTGCACTTTTAAGAGAGCAGGGAATTATGGTTTAGTAGTTGGATAAATATGAATTGTGACAACAGTATATTTAAGAACTAGAACAACACACCATGCACATGGAGTAGAATAAATAGGATTTGATATGGTTGATGCTGCAGAGATTGGACCTTGAGTGGACAGAAGGCAACAAACAGGTAGGCTTGGTGGACTAATTTTGCTAGTTAAAAAATGGCCAGTCCAATATGGCTTAACCAAATACCTGCAATGATGGCAAATGACGAATAGACAACCATAAAAACATAACATCACGACGTACTTCGTCGTGACAACGTAACATTGTTTGGTGGGTTACAGTTAGTGCAGTCATCATAAAATAGTTAGGTGCGACAACCAGATATCTCTGTCATTGTAAGTACAGTTCCTTAAGAAAGTATTCATAACCCTTGACTTATTCCACATTTTGATGTTACAGCCTGAATTCAACATTTATTAAATAGATTTTTTTTCTCACCCATCTATACACAATACCCCGTAATGACAGTGAAGAAATGTTTTTGCAAATTTATTGAAAATGAAATTAAGAAATATCTCATTTATATAAGTATTCACACCCCTGAGTCAATACTTTGTAGAACCAAGCACCTTTGGCAGCGATTACAGCTGTGAGTCTTTCTGTGCAAGTCTCTAAGTGCTTTCCACATCTGGATTGTGCAAAATTATTCTTTCAAAATTCTTCAAGCTCTGTCAAATTTGTTGTTGATCATTGCTAGACAACCATCAGGTCTTGCCATAGTTTTCCAAGTAGATTTAAGTCAAAAAAGTAGCTCAGCCACTCAGGAACATTCACGGTCTTCCTGGTAAGCAACTCCAATGTAGATTTGGCCTTGTGTTTGGTGGAATGCAGACTGAACCAGGTTTTCCTCTAGGGTTTTGCCTGTGCTTAGCTCCATTCCATTTATTTGTTATCCTGAAAAACTCCCCAGTCCTTATCGATTACAAGCATACCCATAACATGATGCAGCCACCACTATGCTTGAAAATATGGAGAATTGTGGTACTCAGTAATGTGTTGTATTGTATTTGCCCCAAACATAACACTTTGTATTCAGGACAAAAAGTGAATTGATTTGCACTATTTTTTGCAGTATTACCAGTGCCTTGTTGCAAACAGGATGCATGTTTTGGAATACTTTTATTCTGTACAGGCTTCCTTCTTTTCACTCTGTCAATTAGGTTAGTATTGTTGAGTAACTACAATGTTGTTGATCCATCCTCAGTTTTCTATCACAGCCAATAAACTCTGTAACTGTTTCAAAGTCACCATTGGCCTCGTTGTGAAATCCCTGAGCGGTTTCCTTCCTCTCTGGCAATGGAGTTAGAAAGGACGCCTAAACTCTATCTTTGTAGTGACTGGGTTTATTGATACACCATCCAAAGTGTAATTAATAATTTCACATTGCTCAATGATATTTCAAAGGGTGGCAGGTAGCGGTTAGGAGCATTGGTCCAGTTAAAATCCCTGAGCCAACTAGGTGAAAAATCTATTTGTCTGTGCCCTTGAGCAAGGGACTTAACCCTTATTGCTCCAGGGTCGCCATCAATAATGGCTGGTCCTTGGCTCTGACCCCACTCCCTGAGGGTGTTTTAGGGGGAGAGGGATATGCAAAAAAACGAATGTCCAATTCACACTTTTCAGCTTTTCTTTTTAAATTAATTTCGAAAAAACATAATTCCACTTTATGGGGTATTATGTGTAGGCCAGTGACATAAAATCTCCCTAAACCTAATGATGATGATTGTAGTAGTACTAAAGAAAATAGTAATTTTCATCAAGTTGACATTTTTTGCATACTTTTTGAAAATACTAATATTAATAGACCAAAATACCAACAAATCTCAAAATTGATAGGTAGATGCAAAAATGTAATTTCAGCCTGTGGTGCCTGGTCTTAATTTGGATTGGTTTGGGCTCCCGCAGATGCACTTGTATCTTAAACATTTGAACCGGGTTGGCGATGCGTATCGGTGAATCGTTACTTCCCTATTTTCAATATATCAAACTGTTTCTGCATGTTGGTTATTAATTTGGACATGTTAAAGCTGTGTTTTGACATTGGGCTATTTATCAAAATGTCTTGTCAACAGGAAGCAGCAACAGCATAATTTGCAACTTAAGTTTTAGGGATATAAAGTTTACTTTCAAATTAATTTCCAATGCCAGTACTGTACTTGGTAAAAACTGCTGAATGAGTAAAAAAAAATGCTGCGATTGATTTATTTTGACGATATACCAGAAATCACCAAATCTGGTTTCTCCTGCCTAGGCATAGATCCCCGAGTTGATTATCCCTCTTATACAAAGGCTATATGTGATGCTAGAAATATGTTCATTTGCCGTTAGAAATGTGTTCAACAGTGGCGGTCGGTTCCGTTTAAGATGCAGGAGGTCGATTTTACTTTCATGAGCATGGCCTTATTTATTTTACAACATATTGGATGACTGTCATTTATATTGCATTCACCCAGTTCAATGTAACAGCGATTAACAAGTTTATGCTATTAAGGCGCGCAATTCAAATAAATAATCGTAATATTAAACCTTCATGAACATACAAGTGTCTTATATAATTTAAAAGCTTAAAATATTGTTAATCTAACTGCGTTGTCCGATTTACAATAGGCTTTACAGCGAAAGCATACCATGCGATTGTCTGAGGACTTCCGCCCCACATCAACATATTTTTCAACCAGCACAGGCGTCACAAAATCACAAATAGCGATAAAATAAATCACTTACTTTTGAAAATCTTCCTCTGTTTGCAATTCCAAGGGTCCCAGCTACAAGATGAATTGTCGTTTTGTTAGATAAAATCCTTCTTTATATCCCAAAAAGTCAGTTAAGTTGGCGCCATCGATTTCAGTAATCCACTCCTTCAACATGCAGACAAAGGAATCCAAAACGGTTAACTTCGTCCAAACAAGTCAAAGACTTTTCTATTTAATCCTCAGGTACCCGAAAATGTGAATAAAATATAATATTTCATACGGAAAGTAGTATGTTCAATAGGAAATGAAAATTTGTAAGCACTCGCCCTCTTCTACGTGCGCCGAAAGAGTAATATTCTTCCGGTGATCTGTTCACCAAAACTCTAAATTCTTGTTCATTTTTCAGGAAACAAGCCTGAAACCTTGAATAAAGACTGTTGAAATCTAGTGGAAGCCATAGGAATTGCAATCTGGGAGCCGGAATTACATAGGAGAAATAGGTTTGCATTGTAAGAGCCTGGGACCTAAAAAAAAAATTTGGTTGGATATTCTTCCGATTTTTGCCTGCCACATCAATTCTGTTATAGTCACAAACATTATTTTAACAGTTTTAGAAACGTCAAAGTGTTTTCTATCCAATGCCACCAATGATATGCATATCCTGGCTTCTTGGCCTGAGTAACAGTTTACTTTGGGCACGTCAGTCAGGCGTCACACTCTTCTTCAGGCTAGACCCTAGCCTGAAGAAGAGTGTGACGCAGTTTAGTAGGCCTACTTTGTCGGTCTGTATAATTATTCCATTGCTGATGACGTCTGTCATTATGTTGTGATCCAAGCCCATTATTATCTGATGAGGTGGTTTACCTTTGAATAAAGTGTGTGAATGAGTTCAGGAACATAACCATGCACTCTGAGATGGACTCTGGTGATGTATAGGCTTTACAGTATTTAAAGCGCACTTATGGGTTTTCCGACCACAAGTAAATCCGCTAACGAGTATGATTGAAGAGTGATACAATGGAAATTATTACGAGTATGACGAGATTGGCACACTTCTAACTTTAATCCTCAATGGGGCAGTGGAGATCGAATTTCAATATTGAAATGATGTTGCAAAGTTCGGAGAGACAGATAGTAAGGTTTACACACATCTCCACTGTTGAAAACCATTTGCTAGTCTAAAAGAATAGGGAGATAATGTCTAGATGCTTTTTTACAGTGGAGATCAAGTTTATAAATTGTCTGGTTGGGCTGAGACAGTGGATTGCTCAGTGAGATGGAACAATAAATAGGCATTTCTACTTCATAGCCTTAGCTGGTGGTAACTTGTGGAATAGACACCAGTTGGAATGTGGTTTTAACCAATCAGCATCCAGGATTAGACCCACCCATTGTATAAGTAAATATAACATGCGAGGACAAGGCAGAGGTGGGACCAAGTCACTATTATTATAGTCACAAGCAAGTCACAAGGTCTGAGTCTCAAGACTCTCATTACATTACTTTTGAAGTTTTCTTTGTCCTGGAGGGTACATCATCTCCATTTAGATTTTCTCTTAGAAATGTACTTTTCTAGTTATTATCCAAGCTTTTTCAGCATTTTTTCAGTTTTGTTTTTATTTCAGTTCACAGTTCAAGTCTTTCTACTGCAACAGCATCCCCCAAAACTTTAGCAAAATCAGCAGCTCATTTTGTTCCTCTTAAATAAAAATGTAATAGTAAAGTAGAAAAGTTGGAAAAAAAATCTCTTTTTTTTTTTATTGACTTTTCCATTTTAGCTATCCGACTCATTTTCGAACGCTTTTAAAACACGGAAGTCTTGAGTCAAGTCTAAGTAATCTATTCTAAGAGCAAGTCAAGTCGAGTGACACGTTTTAAATGTTTTAATATATATATATATACGTGCTGCAATGACAAATCTTTGTCTATTTGAGGTTACCAGACTGCCCTTTTCATTATTTTGTCTGTAACACATTTTGATTATGTAAGTAAATGATCAATTTCAAGCAATTTTTACATACCAAAATACCAGTAGGCCTATGATAGTAATTGTTGCTTGATGCCCCATTGCTGGTGAGCTTGCAAAGTAAACAGTTAGGCCTAATATTCTTGATCACCAAACAATTTTTGGAGCTGCATATTTTTTCATGGCAATGCTCTCTACAATTTGACATTTGCGCTGCACCAAATCCTATAGATGAACAGCAAATCAGCTGTTTGTTTGCTAGCTTAGTGGTTCTCAAACTTTTTAATCCGCAACCCCCAAAAAGTAGTGGTTCAAAGCTTGTGACACAAGCACATGTACGCACGCACATGCAAACACAATCGCTGTGCAAATGTAGCAGTCATAAACTGTGATGCCTTTTCGAAATGCAAAATACAGAAATAAACAGTGTTTTACACCTGCGTTTTGACCTGAAAGTCATTCATGTTAGAAGTAACCATCTTCATCCCATAACTATTGAAGGTAGTGCGATGTTACAGCTATCTTTAGACATAGCCAGTACCCACCACTGAGGTATATAATTATAACCCAACCAAACTAGTCCTGTCTGAAATATTAAAATGATCAATGAAATCACCACCAGGTAGCCTAATTGCCAGTATTGTTCTGGCAAAGGTGCTTCTGTAGCAGATTGCTAAACTGTATTTTATATGAATATAGTTAGGCTACTCTGTTTTTTTCCCCAGGCAAAACCGGAGAAAATTAATCATGCGCTTTTTGGTCACTAATCTGGATATGTGTGCCCTCACCTTTGTGCGCCAATTCTGTGCGCCAACTTTTTGGTTCTGAAGTACATATTAGATGTTTTTGAAACAAGAATTGGTTGGCTATATGTAGCCTATTAAAATATGGATGAAAGTTTCACACACCTGACCCCCCAAAACCTTCTCATTGCGCTAGCTCACCCGACCTGTGTTGATTTACAGTTTGCCAGTCCAATCAGAGGGCCAAGTGTGCATTTCACTAGCCAATCTGTTGCATGTTTTTTTTTGCAAGTGTGATGCTCCTGTCTTCTTGACACAATGCCCGCTTAACCCGGAAAGCCAGCCACACCAATGTGTCAGAGGAAACCCCATACACCTGGCGACCGTGTCAGCGTACATTGCGCCCGGCCCACCACAGGAGTCGCTAGTGCGTGATGGGACAAGAACATCCCTGCCGGCCAAACCCTCCCCTAACCCGGAAGACGCTGGGCCAATTGTGCGTCGTCCCAATTGTGCATCGGTTTCCCGGTCACGGCTCGCTGTGACAGAGCCTGGACTCAAACCAGGATCTCTAGCGGCACAGCTAGCACTGCGATGCAGTGCCTTAGACCACAGAGTCTTGAGGTTCCAAGTTATTTTATTTTCTATAAAGTCAAGGCTCAAGTCATCAAATCGGGAGTTTGGGACTACAAGGTTCTATCTACATTTTTGTCAAAATAAATTTATGTCAGTGTTCTCTACCTATATAGTTCTCTAAATACCCCAATTCATGTTATTAAAGATGCACTATAAAGAAATTGTTCCGTCATTTCCTGGCTGCAAAAATGTGAATAATTTGCCTAATTTCAGTTTGTGACAAAACAAGCAAGTATAGAGAATCATTGTACCCTCTAAACCGTAGTGAAATATCTTTTCCATAAACAAACATTTTGTATTTTCAGCTGTTTGAAGCTGGTGCACAAAACTGAAAGAAAAAGATGCAAAACGAAACTTAAGAATGGGAAGCATAGAAATAACGCACATAGAACATATCTACTGCTTAGACTTGCTTTCAATGAGACTGGCATATCTATAACACATATTTCTATGTGAATTTGTTCAGGTCTGCCAAAAAGTTACATATTCCAGCTTTAAGTTCAAAAGAATACTAGACAAAATTGCTGACACCATTCAAACCAATGAGGGTTTGGAACTGTAAAGCCAACCTTGTAGTCCCAAATTGTCAAAATGTGTAATTCAAGTCAGACTTGAGTCCAAGTCATGTGACTCGAGTCCACACCTCTCCGACATGGTACCCATGGGAACTATTGTGCTAGCATACATTAGGAATAACTAACATAAATTAGTTTATTTTTTATTTTGAAAGCAATAAATGCACTCCAAAGAAGAGTAGGACATGCTATTGTTTTTTCAAGGTGAACAAAATTACATTGAGTATCTGTAAGAAAATTATGCTTTTTGTTTTATATTTACAGTAGTGGCATTAAAAAATCTAATCAAATCAAATTTTATTTGTCACATACACATGGTTAGCAGATGTTAATGCGAGTGTAGCGAAATGCTTGTGCTTCTAGTTCCAACCATGCAGTAGTATCTAACAAGTAATCTAACAAATTCACAACAACTACACACAAGAGTAAAGGAATGAATACGAGTATGTACATATAAATATATGGATGAGCGATGGCTGACCGGCGTAGGCAAGATGCATTAGATGTTATGGAGTGGCTAGTGACACATTTATTTCATCCAATTTTAATTAATAAAGTAGCTAGAGGTTTGAGTCGATGGCCGAACGGCATAGGCAAGATTCAGTAGACGGTTTAGAGTACAGTGTAAACATTTGATATGAGTGATGTCGTATATGTAAACATTATATACAAAATTGTTTAAAGTGGCTAGTGATACATTTGTTACATCCAATCCTATTATTTAAAGTGGCTAGAGATTTAAGTCAGTATGTTGGCAGCAGCCACTCAATGTTAGTGATGGCTGTTTAACAGTCTGATGGCCTTGAGATAGAAGCTGTTTTTCAGTCTCTCGGTCCCAGCTTTGATGCACCTGTACTGACCTCGCCTTCTGGATGATAGCGGGGTGAACAGGCAGTGGCTCGGGTGGTTGTTGTCCTTGATGATCTTTTTGGCCTTCCTGTGACATCGGGTGGTGTAGGTGTCCTGGAGGGCAGGTAGTTTACCCCCGGTGATGCGTTGTGCAGTCCTCACTACCCTCTGGAGAGCCTTACGGTTGTGGGCGGAGCAGTTGCCGTACCAGGCGGTGATACAGCCCGACAGGATGCTCTCGNGTTTGTGAGTGTTTTTGGTGACAAGCCGAATTTCTTCAGCCTCCTGAGGTTGAAGAGGCGCTGTTGCGCCTTCTTCACCACGCTGTCTGTGTGGGTGGACCATTTCAGTTTGTCCGTGATGTGTACGCCGAGGAACTTAAAACTTTCCACCTTCTCCACTACTGTCCCGTCGATGTGGATAGGGGGGTGCTCCCTCCTGTTTCCTGAAGTCCACGATCATCTCCTTTGTTTTGTTGACGTTGAGTGAGAGGTTATTTTCCTGACACCACACTCCGAGGGCCCTCACCTCCTCCCTGTAGGCCGTCTCGTCATTGTTGGTAATCAAGCCTACCACTGTAGTGTCGTCAGTAAACTTGATGATTGAGTTGGATGTGTGCTTGGCCACGCAGTCATGGGTAAACAGGGAGTACAGGAGAGGGCTGAGAATGCACCCTTGTGGGGCCCCAGTGTTGAGGATCAGCCGGGTGGAGATGTTGTTTCCTACCCTCACCACCTGGGGCCGGCCCGTCAGGAAGTTCAGAACCCAGTTGCACAGGGTTGGGTCGAGACCTAGGGTCTCGAGCTTAATGACGAGTTTGGAGGGTACTATGGTGTTAAATGCTGAGCTGTAGTCGATGAACAGCATTCTTACATAGGTATTCCTCTTGTCCAGATGGGTTAGGGCAGTATGCAGTGTGATTGCAATTGCGTTGGTTGTGGACCTATTGGGATGGTAAGCAAATTGGAGTGGGTCCAGGGTGTCTGGCAGGATGGAGGTGATATGGTCCTTGACTAGTCTCTCAAAGCACTTCATTATGACGAAAGTGAGTGCTACGGGGCGATAGTCATTTAGCTCAGTTACCTTAGCTTTCTTGGGAACAGCCCTCTTGAAGCATGTGGGAACAGCAGACTAGGATAGGGACTGATTGAATATGTCCGTAAACACACCAGCCAGCTGGTCTGCGCATGCTCTGAGGACACGACCAGGGATGCCATCTGGGCCAGCAGCCTTGCGAGGGTTAACACATTTAAATGTTTTACCCACATTGGCTGCGGTGAAGGTGAGCCCGCAGGTTTTGGTAGCGGGCCGTGTCGGTGGCACTGTATTGTCCTCAAAGCGAGCAAAGAAGTTGTTTAGTTTGTCTGGGAGCAGGACATCGTGGTCCGCGACGGGGCTGGTTTTCTTTTTGTAGTCCATGATTGACTGTAGACCCTGCAACATTCCTCTTGAGCCGTTGAATTGTTACTCGACTTTGTCTCTATATTGAGGGAATAGCTACACTGTTTGTATTCAAACCTGGTTACCCTGGTTAAAAGCAGTGGTTCGCGCTTTCAGTTTTGCGCGAATGCTGCCATCAATCCACGATTTCTGGCTGGGGAAGGTTTTAATAGTTGCTATGGGTACAACATCACCGATGCACTTGCTAATAAACTCGGTCAAACTCGCTTTACCGCAAGTAAATCGAATAGTTGGTGCTCGGGTGAAAGATAGAAATAGAGAGAAAGAATCAGAGAGACTGACAGACAGAAACAAACCAAGAAAAAGATAGACACACAGGCGAACACATTCGAAAGTGCCATAGCCAGCCACACCCATCACAACACAGGCCCGTGGCATCTGATTCATGGCTGATCCTCTGCATCTCAGTATCAGTGGCCTTCATCACTTTATTAAGCCCTCAATGTCATCGTTCAGACAGGACAGCCACTCACTCGGTCGCTTGGGAAAAGGATAGAAAGAGCGGGCAGTAAATAACCCAGTGTCTAAAGTACTGCTCACAACAGTCTCCAAGTTGGGAAACAAAAGCCAAACAAAACAATGTAGACCAATTGTTTTAGCCACTATTATAGAGATACATTATTATAGAGATACATATTCAACAAGAAATGTCCATGTGTTATTCCCAAAGTTGAAGGAACATAGAAAAGGGAAAATGAAAGAAAGTAGGGAGGGAACATCCCAAATTCTATTTCATGAAAAGATACCAAGGAAAAGAAAGGGTTATGTCATGACAAAAAAAAGAGAATAGAAATGTAATCTCTGGAATATAAGACTACTGACAGACTAAGACAACAAACAGTTTCATTACCTTCAAACTCCTACTTTAACATGCCTGAGAAGAAGAAGAATCTGTGAGTTTGTAGTTTTCAGAACACCTATAGGGAAAGGTCATAAAAAGTAGACCGGTAACCCTGCCAGGAAGAATTCCCAACCGCCAGGCGTACAAGACACACGCTATTTACTTTGCAGACCTTAATTAAACAACCCTCACTCTTTCTAGCATTAGCGGTGATTTCTCGAAGGAGGTGCGAGCATAATTTACATTAATTCCTCATCGAATAAATCATTCTCAGGTGTGTCTTCGGCAGAGGCCCTCGCTCTCAACGAACATCGACCATCTGCTGTATTTTCCAAAGGGATTAGAATGACAGTTTTCTAATGAAGAGATATAAAAAGAATGCTCAAATTCCTGTCCTGCTGATACCAAGCAAGCAAGCTCCCTTATGTGTGAGAGGAGCAGGCATCAATGCCAGTTGGCTAGGTCTTTGAACATAGAACATGCCAGGAATTTCTAAGCAACTGCTGAGGCATTTTCCAAAGGGTCTAATGGAGGTTAAAGCTGAAAGTTTGTCAAACAAAACCCATACATCAGATTCAGCCCCAGGGATTATGACTTTTTAATTTAAATTCCAATAAATTGGCATTCCGATGGATCTCACTCTTTACACAGCAGGGGTTCTCCCTGGGCTCAGAGTCTTTGAATACTTTTCTCTCTCTCTCTCTCTCTCTCTCTCTCTCTCTCTCTCTCTCTCTCTCTCTCTCTCTCTCTCTCTCTCTCACACACACACACCAAGCCCACCCTCCCTTCCAAAAGAAGCATTCTCCTGCATTTCACTTCGCAGTTGGGTACTACAAGTATCTTGCCCCAACTAACAGTAATGGTGAAACTATGCGATAATGTTTCAACAAGAATGGCAAACTAAGCCATTCAAATGGCCATGGTGCTCCATTTCCAAGATTGTCAAGCAAAAAAAGCAGAGGGGCCAAATCCCCTTAGGTGGCACTGCTTTGTCCTCAGATGCTATCACTATCAAGCCGGAGCAGCATGGCTCGCAGTATCCCAGCACAGTAACGTGGGAAATGATGAGGTCCCATGAGGCCGGGCCACTGTCGTAACTGATAAGTCTTCCTAGGCGAGTGTCCAAGGCTAGGATGTGCTAATTGCTTTATTGATTCAGAGTTTTGTGCTGCGACAGCACTTGATAAACACATCAGTGGGGGAAAGGAAAGCATATGGACCCACCGAGCTTTGTGTCCCTATCATCGAAAGCTATTAAAAGCTGTGCTTTTAGCAGGGGAGAGACACCGGGCTAGTGTTTTTCTGCTCGCGCCACAAACATAAATCTTCACAAAGGGAGAACATTGTGCGACTGTCGCAACTGTCTGTGTATTTCTCAAGGTGATACAAGCGGACACAGCAAACAATATCACAGGGAAGTTTGTCTTACCATGGTTCCTTGCTCCTTCAAAACTGTGATTTAGGGCTCTAATCTGTAAAGATGAAGCGTTACAGATTCTGCAATAGAAATGTAATGGCAATTTCCGATTGAGCTGACATATGCAGCGTTTACCGTGAATGCAATCCGCTAAAGCAGAAACAATGTCTTTAAATTTCAGAGCTTTTGATGACTATGCAACACTTGTATTTTGATGAATGTTTAATAATTCAACTTTTGGATTTTGAATTTGGCGCCTTACATTTCACCGGGTAGTGTCGGGAGTGGCCCGCTAGCGCGCCGTTTCTCCCTAAGAGGTTAAAAGAGCCCTCTCGCATGATTTGTCTGTCTACAGTATGTTGTTATGCATCAAAGAGAACTTCAAAGGCAAGGTAAAACAACAGTTTAAGATAAGTCTATAAAAGCCATGAGGGTTTACTTGGTTTAATGAGCGTGATTGCTAATGGCAGCCTGATTCAGCATCCATCACTATAGGAAAAGGAGATTGAGCTTTCCTTGGTAGGGGGCTAGGGGCGTTACAGATCTCAGACCAACATACTTGACCCCATCTCTAACCTTAACTAATTAATAGGTGAAAACAAAAGCGGATCACAGCTTAGCGCTTAGGGCCAACAACTTTTCCGCTCCACTCAATTAATATCAGCCGGACTTTCTCTACTTACAAAAGTGGTGATAATTAATTAGCAACACAACAGACAGTTGATTATATTTATGTTCATGAGAACCTTAATTACACCAAACATGTCTCCCTGCTTGTGTATTCAAAATGTGCTCATTCTGGTCAGAAGCCTTGAGGAACATATTTATTTTTAAATCATCCATGGATGAAGATGGGAGTTGCACACATCTCAAGTAAGACTACGTGCCTCAATGCTTAATGGTCTCTGATCGCACCATCTGTTCTGCCAATTAAAACTGCTAAAAGTGGCTGATCTAAGAATGAGTGAAAGACAATTCAATTGGTCAGCTGTTGTGTCAGTTCTGAAAACAGATGCTTGATTTCATGTTCAACAGAAGAAAACCGTCAATTATATTCATATTTATCCACAGCTTTCGTATCACATCGTTGGCATGTTAGGCACTGCTTCGGGCTAGCAGATCTCATTGTCAAACATATGAGAGCTTTCAGGACTTGTTTTCAATTAAACGGCACCCTAAACTCGTCAACTTCAAAACAGACCGCATTAGATTTTTTTCCCTTTTCATTCTTCACCATGGGGAAAAACTGTCCCCTGCAGTAGTCCAAGGTAATGCAATTGATGTAGCCTCAAAGAGAAATGTCAGAGTCCCAAATTTGACAGCACATTGAGTGAGAAGAGAAACAATAATTTAAACCCTCGCAATATCAACTGGAATTACATGGGTCTATTACTGAACTTTCTGTTTAAAAAAAATATTTAAATGGGATGAGTGTCACTTGCAAACATAGTTACAGATCCAACAACATTATATATAGTATCCCCTCCTCATGAAGAAAAGCACAAACTAATTATAATACACAAAGTAAGCAAAACAATTAAATGCATCATTCCAACATTGCCAAAAATGCTGAATAAAATACTAATGAGATATACCTATATAAGCAATTTACGAATTGAGAAGTACAAACTATGGCATAAGGGAACAATGAATGGATAAGAGACAAGCCATAACTGGCCAGCAGCATACCACCCTGCATCCCACTGCTGGCTTGCTTCTGAAGCTAAGCAGGCTTGGTCCTGGTCAGTCCCTAGATGGGAGACCAGATGCTGCTGGAAGTGGTGTTGGAGGGCCAATAGGAGGCACTCTTTCCTCAGGTCTAAAAAAAAAATATCCCAGGGCAGTGAAGGGTGCCCTGTGTAGGGTGCTGTATTTTGGATGGGATGTTGCGTGTGAATGTTTATTCTTTTAAGCTTGGAAAAGAGACCCTTTCAGACAGATGTTTTAAATCCTTAAACCCAGACTTGGAACACACACCCTCTCCACCGAATAGCAGGCAGGGGAAGCAAAATAGTGATTGCTTTGCAAAGCTCGCAGTTAGCCACTGATTCCTTCCAAACCACTCATTGTTGAATTTGCGATTTCCGACTTGTTGTGTAATGTTATGTCCAATGGCCGATGAGCACCAATACATTTTATCTAGAATTTCTCTTCATATGACAAGGATTGAAAAAGATTTGCCAGCAGATTGTCAACGTGATTCATGATGATGACTGCTTGTCTAGCTAGCTAACGGGCTAAGATTTTCAAATGATGTTGACATGATCAGTCCAACGTAGTGACGTAGTGTCGTGTGTCGTGTGTCCCCCCCATCCCCCGAGTGACAGAACACTGAGCCAATCACGGCACAACTAGAGAAGATTACCAACGCCTACACTCTATATTTTTTGCTGGCTGCCCCTCCACCACAGAAAGCCCTGAGCTTGGTTGAAACACCTGCATTTTGGAGCTGCCTTACTCAGGAAAGAGACCATGTTTATATGTGGCTTTATTAACTGAAGGATATTACCCTATTTCCCACCAATTTTGTGATATCCAATTGGTAGTTACAGTCTTGTCCCATCACTGCAAACTCGGGAGAGGCAAAGGTTGAGAGCCATGCGTCCTCCGAAACACGACCCTGCCAAGCCGCACTGCTTCTTGACACACTGCTCGCTTAACCCGGAAGCCAGCCGCACCAATGTGTCGGATGAAACACCGTCCAACTGGCGACCAAAGTCAGCTTGCAGGCGCCTGGCCCACCACAAGAAGTTGCTAGAGCGCGTTGGTACAAGGAAATCTCGGCCGGCCAAACCTTCCCATAACCTGGACAACACTGGACCAATTGTGCGCCGCCTCATGAGTCTCCCCTTTACGGCCGGCTGTGACAGCCTGAGTTCGAAACCGGGGCTGTAGTGATGCCTCAAGCACTGCAAAGCAGGTGTGCCTGGCCCACCACAAGAAGTTGCTAGAGCGCGTTGGTACAAGGAAATCTCGGCTGGCCAAACCTTCCCATAACCTGGACAACACTGGACCAATTGTGCGCCGCCTCATGAGTCTCCCCTTTACGGCCGGCTGTGACAGCCTGGGTTCGAAACCGGGGCTGTAGTGATGCCTCAAGCACTGCGATGCAGTGCCATAGGCTGCTGTGCCACTCAGGAGGCCCATATATATCTTTTTTACAATGTTTGCAAACTGATATTTGAAACTAATTAATACCAAAATAACATGCAAAACAGGTATTTTTTTGCTGAATGACGGGTCGCCACTGCTGCACATCCGTAGTGGGTTTAGTGTCAAAATTAGGATGCATAAGAAAATAACACCATACTTACTGTAAAATATGGTGGTGGATATTTGATGTTCTGGGTCTATTTTGCTTCCGCTGGTCATGGGGCGCATGTTAAGGTCAACGGCATCATGGACTTTACCCAGTATCTGGTCATTTTTGCCAGAAGGCTGAAACTTGGTGAATATTCCAGCAAGACAATAACCCCAAGCACACATCAAAATCCACAAAATAAATTATTAATTGATCACAAAATCAACATCTCTGGACCATTGAAAAATTCCATTGAAAACCTGTGGATTGAATTGAAGAGGTAAGTCCATATGCGCAGATGAAAGATATCAAGGATCTGGAAAGGATCTGTATGGAGTAATGGTCTAAGATCCCTCCCAAAGTGTTCTCAATCTCATAAGACATTTTAGACAAAAGCTCAGTGCCATTATCCTCGAAAGGCGAGGTATCGAAAGGTATTGAAAACAGGGATGTCAATAATTGTATATATTTTTTGTTAAATAAAATGTATTTCTCTGAGCAATTGAACGGATGATCTCTGCATGTGTGGTTCCCACTGTGAAGCATGGAGGAGGAGGTGTGATGGTGTGGCGTGCTTTGCTGGTGACACTACTGGTGATTTGTTTAGAATTCAAGGCACACTTAACCAGCATGGTTACCACAACATTCTGCAGCGATACGCCATCCCATCTGGTTTGCGTTTAGTGGGACTATCATTTGTTTTTCAACAGGACAATGACCCAACACACCTCCAGGCTGTGTAAGGGCTATTTGACCAAGAAGGAGAGTGATGGAGTGCTGCATCAGATGACCTGGCCTCACCACAGGAAAGGAAGACACAGAGATACCTCTGCTGCAGAGAATAAGTTCATTAGAGTTACCAGCCTCAGAAATTGCAGCCCAAATAAATGCTTCACAGAGTTCAAGTAAGAGACACATCTCAACAACTGTTCAGAGGAGACTGCGTGAATCAAGCCTTCATTGTCAAATTGCTGCAAAGAAACCACTACAAAAGGACACCAATAAGAAGAAGAGACTTGCTTGGGCCAAAAAACACGAGCAATGGACATTAGACCGGTGGAAATCTGCCCTTTGGTCGGATGAGTCCAAATATGACATTTTTGGAGTGTTGCATCAAATGACCTGGCCTCAACCCAATTGAGATGGTTTGGGATGAGTTGGACCTCAGAGTGAAGGAAAAGCAGCCAACAAGTGCTCAGCATATGTGGGCACTCCTTCAAGACTGTTGGAAAAGCATTCCAGGTGAAGCTGGTTGAGAGATTGCCAAGAGTGTGCAAAGCTGTCATCAAGGCAATGGGTGGCTACTTTGATAGTGGGACTAAGCGCTTACCAGATTGGTTGGCGTATCGCTGCAGCACGCTGTGGTAGCCATGCTGGTTAAGTGTGCCCTGAATTCTAAATAAATCACAGTGTCACCAGCAAAGCACAATCACACCTCCTCCTCCATGCTTCACAGTGGGAACCACACATGCAGAGATCATCCGAAAAGTACTCGTTAAATTATGAATGCTTAGCAGGACAGGAAAATGGTCCAATTCACACCCTTATCAAGAGAAAATCCCTGGTCTTCCCTACTGACTCTGATCTGGCAGACTCACTAAACACACATGCTTCGTTTGTAAATTATGTCTGAGTGTTGGAGTGTGCCCCTGGCTATCCATAAATCCGTAGAAAAACAAGACAACGGTGCCATCTGGTTTATTTAATATAACGATACTTAAAGTGGCAATATGTTAATTTTGTCCGTGCCGGTTCTGTCTTGTGTGCGGCAGCCCGAAGCGCGGCCAGGCCTGTTTGTTTCATTCATAATGTCATCCAAAGGCATTGCTCCTCCTTCACTAGAACTAGAATGGTCCGACTACGGAAGATATAATATCGGGCGCATTAGGCGATGCTATGTTTGCTGCTATTGTCTTGAGCACAGAAAGTAAAATTCAAAGCAAACCATTTTTTTGTTTAAGGTAAATAGTCTTACAAGCTGACCAAACTGCCTCTGCGTGTGCGTCTGCGTGCACCATCGTGAGCATGTTGTCTATCCCCTTCAGACACATGAGTTGAGTTGGACTCATGAGTTGGACTCTCCATTTTACTTCGAAGGACCTAAAGAAGGGCCGGATCTTCTTTACGATTAACAGCATCATGTACGTTGTCGTGGTATGACAAAATGTGATCCCTTCAATCAACAATTCAAGATTTACAGTATGAAGGTCTGAATGTTAATCTAGTCATGTTTTCTCACAGTGCCAGGGGAGTGTGGTTTTGCCCAACCCAGAAAACACAAGGATATTGTTCTTGATTGATTTTATCCTTGCACTGAAGAATCCATAATACAGTGTCCGCTCTCGACTCCTTCAGGAGTGGGTTTGAAGTACTGGCCACACACTTGATTCTGATTGCCAGTAAACAGCACCTTGTGCAATTCATTTCTTTGTCCCCCTCTGCCCTTTCCCTTTGCTCTTTCTCCCCCTCTCTCTCTCAGATCATCTTAGGCTCTCAGTGTGAGATTAGTGTTCGATAAGGAAGCAACAAACCTCAGAACAAACCCTGTCTTATCCAAAATAAAAAAATTCAGATTGGGATCCAGAGGTCTAATATAATAGTGGTTAGGGTTAGGGTTAGGGCTTCTTCTACAGCGTGTAAATGTATGATGTACATCTTTACATTAAACAAATGTCCCGCTACTTTTTTGTGTTAAATTTTCTGTGATTTCCTTGTCTCTTACAAAATCGTATTTGAAAATATGCTATTTCACTGCACCTACCAGCGATTAAAGTTGGGATCAGATATGTTTGTGTTCTCCTAGTGCAGTCTCTTGAGGGGTGTGAGTGACATTGGAGAAAAGCTGTCAATAGCAGATGCCTTTGATAAATGTTTGACACTGTATATCTGGCAGTTCTATTAGGATCAAACTCCTCTCCAGTCACTACCTCCTGCAAGGCTTCAACCAGTGTCCTAGTAACCTCTGTAACCCCTCAGCTGTAACTCCCTCTCTAAGGCTTGTTTCATACTGTCAAATGCAGAATGGACCTGCACAACCACATTTTCAAATATAAAACCATTTGCAGGCAGTGGATTTTTATGCCGACTGTATTGACCGTGCTTAATGTTCATGAAGGAAGATGTAGTCTGAATGAATTCAGCTAGTCTAGACCATGTTTAGGAGGTGCCTGGGTCATCCACAAAATCTCCATGGAATGCAGCTGCAGATGGCCATAAATATGTTACTATAAGGCCTGAGGCTCTGCAGACATGTAACTGAATGTGTGTGTCATGGTTGCTAAGCGAAAGAGTTTGGCTTGACAATGATGCAATCACTTTACTTTTCCTCACAAAGTTCCTGCACTCCCCGTTCAAATTAATTTAACAAAGCACAACAAAGTTACGCCCCTTTAACAATGCTGTCACAATAACGGCATCTGTTATTCATGACTTTTTAAGTGGGGCATCAACCAAGGCGTCTCATTTTCAGAACGCAGGAATTATTTTGCGGTGACAGTTACAAGTAATCAGGTAGCTACATTCGGTCTTGAAAGAAAGCACTTGAGCGAAAGAAAAGTTCCTGCACAACCTGTGCTGTGGAAATGTAAGGGAGGAAAACTTTTCCCTCAGAGAAACACAGAATAGCATAAATTAGAGCCTGTTGAAGCAGGTTCAGAAACCTTAAAAGGCTTGCCTGTGGGATGAGGTGGGAGAAGTTGTTGTTCAAGGCTTTGTTTCTCTGCTCTTTCAGACGGAAAGAAAGCGAGAGCTAGGTTTTCTAACAAGCAGAGTTGTTTACTGGCCTTGAGGGAGGGCCTACATAGAATGGGGAAGGATAAGCTTTGTCCCAGACCTCGGCCCCCTGAGCAAACAGTTGACTGCAAGTATTCTGGTGTAGAATATCAAATGGAAAGACAATGCTCAGGGGAATCTAAATGCTGCCTCTTTAGGCATCTGTCCAAATGCCTGGCACAGACTCAGACAGCGTAGAGAGGGACTCATCATAAGGAATGAGAAGAAACTGACCAATGCAACTGGAAGAAACATACAGTAAATTTGGTGGATTTCCATCTGTGTGTGATTACAAACATTCAGTGTGGGCTTGCGCTTGTGATTCCAGCCAACACCCTCCATAACTTTGATTTACTGACCCTCTTAATGACATTCCATTCTACATGTACAGTGCATTCGGAAAGTATTCAGACACCTTGACTTTTTCCACATTTTATGTTACAGCCTTATTCTAAAAAGGATTACATATATTTTTTTTGTCAACAATCTACACACAATACCCCATAATAACAAAGTGAACATTAAAAAAAAAAATGTTTTTGTGAATTTATAAAAAAAATTATAACTGATATCACATTTAAATAAGTTTTCAGACATTTTACTCAGTACTTTGTTGAAGCACCTTTGGCAGCAATTACAGCTTCAAGTTATCTTGGATATGACGATACAAGCTTGGCACACCTGTATTTGAGGAGTTTCTCCTGTTCTTCTCTGCAGATCCTCTGAAGGTCTGTCAGGTTGCTGCAAGGCTATTTTCAGGTCTCTCCAGAGATGTTTGATGGGGTTCAAGTCCTGGTTCTGGCTGGGCCACTCAAGGACATTCTGAGACTTCTCACGAAGCCACTCCTGCAATGTCTTGGCTGTGTGCTTAGGGTCGTTGTCCTGTTGGAAGGTGAACCTTTGCCCCAGACTATAGTCCTGAGCGCTCTGGAGCAGGTTTTCTTCAGGGATCAGTCTCTACTTTGCTCCGTTCATCTTTCCCTCGATCCTGAGTAGTCTCCCAGTCCCTGCCTCTGAAAAACATCCCCACAGCATGATGCTCCCACCACCATGCTTTGCCGTAGGGATGGCACCAGGTTTCCTCCAGACGTGACGGTTGGCATTCAGGCCAAAGAGTCCAATCTTGGTTTCATCAGACCAAAGAATATTGTTTCTCATGGTCTGAGTCCTTTAGGTGCTCTTGGCAAACTCCACGTGGGCTGTCATGTGCCTTTTACTGAGGAGCGGCTTCCGTCTGGCCACTCTACCATAAAGACCTGATTGGTGGAGTGATTCAGAGATGGCTGTTGTTCTGGAAGGTTCTCCCATCACCACAGAGGAATTCTGGAACTCTGTAAGAGTGACCATCGGGTTCTTGGTCACCTCCCTGACCAAGGCCGTTCTGCCCCGGTTGCTCAGTTTGGCCAGCTCTAGGAAGAGTCTGGGTGGCTACAAATTTCGTCCATTTAAGAATAATGGAGGCCACTGTGTTCTTGGGGACCTTCAATACTGCAAAAATGTTTTCATACCCTTTCCCAGATCTGTGCCTCGATACAATCCTGCCTCGGAGCTCTACGGACAATTCCTTCGTCCTCATGGCTTGGTTTCTGCTCTGACATGCACTGTCAACTGTGGGACCTTATATAGACAGTTGTGTGCCTTTCCAAGTCATGTCCAGTCAATTACATTTACCACAGGTGGACTCCCATCAAGTTGTACAAAAATCTCAAGGATGATCAATGGAAGAAGGATGCACCTGAGCTCATTTTCGAGTCTCATAGCAAAGGGTCTGAATACTTATTTAAATAAGGTATTTCTGTTTGTCATTATAGGGTATTGTGTGTAGATTGATGAGGAAAACATTTAATTGAATCCATTTTAGAATAAGGCTGTAACGTAACAAAATGTGGAAAAAGGGGTCTGAATACTTTCCGAATGGACTGTATTTGATTTGATTTTCCAATTACATTTTTGCCATGTCCTAAAAATGTCTGTATATGTATCTGAAAGTGTTTAAGAATTTGTATTTATCTTCTCAAGGTGGCAGTAGTAAGCTATCCAGTACAGGAGTCAGCTGACACAGCTCAAGCCACTTTTGAGACGCGAGAGGAGTTTTGTGAGATAATGCCGACAGCATGGCTCCTACTTCAAACGACAACATCATACCTCCACACCAGCAACTTGTTAACAAAACTGTCTCAAGAAGCGAGCTATGATAATACTTTGCCTACCTAGCTGATGATGAGGGCCAGGCCACGGAAACTAACACCTTTGTGCAAAAGGTGTTACAAAGTCATGCAGTGCAAGGGAGGCAACACATCCAACCTTTCCAAACATCTATGTAAGTGACAGGCACCCCGACCTCTTCAGGGAATACAAAATAATACAAAAGACAACAGGTTATCGAATAAGGTAGGATTAACAAGCTGTCAAAAAGATTAAGAAATACAATTCCTACTGTATTGGAATATAAGTTTAAAATGTGCTGCATATTTGAAGAGTTGAGTTCCAAAACAACAAATGAATTGTGACCTTTTAATTCAAGTAGACTCAATTGAATTACCATGACATTGTGAGACATGTAAAACTCACATTTAAATCGCTAGACAAGAACAAAAGATTGGCTAAATTAAACTGTGTAGCATTATTTTTAAAGAGGGGTAAAGATAAGGATTTTTGTTTGGGTGCCAGGCAGGTATTAACCCTGCCAAAAGGAAAAGAGTACGATAGATAGAGTACCGCTACCAGACACACACACATCAGCAGAAGAGACTGCCTAGAGTGTAGCCTGTTTGCCAGATAGCCAGTGGAGAGAAAAGATAAGACACACCATATAAAACACACATCACAGCACAGGGGTAACCCTACCAATAATACCTCATATAATAATAACGTCAACTTCATAGAAACAATTTACAAGAAAGAACCCAGTCATCAACATTAGAGGATTTGCAATAATCTGTAATCCTTCCCAGTGGAGGAGTGAGTAGTGCATGAGGATGTGTGTGTAAACAAACCCTCCCCCCCCAAAACAAATTAAATGTCCAAAAGTCTTCTTGGCCAAATTTCAATAGTCCCACAAAAAATCTATACAGTTCAAACAATAATAAATAATCTCTCACGCAACCTCGCTTTAACTAAAATGTCAAACAGTCCTACAGTGCATTATTAGGTCCCCAAAGGCACTGAACTTAAAAGGGAGCGCAGCGCAAAGAGAAAAAGGGAGTGAGCATGTGAGAGGGTCTTAGCTGTTGCATCCAGGCTTGAATGTGCATTTGTGACCCGTTTCAGGAAACTAGACATATGTCGCGGGTCACTACTTCACAGGAGAGCCGTTTGAACTTGCTGAAATGCCTTCTTGAACATAGCAAACTTTATTATATTACGAGCCTAGTTGGTTAAGCCGCATAAAAAGACAGCAACCTTCCCGCTAGCGATGATTGGCTGAGATAATGAGTAGGCTGGACATGCCAAGAGATGAGTTTGGATAGGTCTTCCATTTAGCACGCTTCTGTCTATTTGAGCTGGTCAGTATGTGTAGGGTAAGCCTGTCTAATGCTGTTTTTTTTATTTATCGCATATTAAAACTTAACAAAAGACTCCAGTATGCAAGTATCCATTTCAATAGAACATCACTGCAACAACTGTTTCAGAGCACTCTAGTCTGAGGGTACCAGAGCACAGAATAACTGATGAATTTACGAATGCTCAACACCGGTTGAATATGGCCGGTGTCAGTAAATTCGGCAAAAAAGTGTAAATAAATTGTTGCCAGGAGCACAGTTACAGTCACCAATGCTCTAGATAACATGAAAACATCCTAACCAGTTCTGCTAGGGTGAGTAAAATGGTCAGCGTTTGGGTGGGGGCTAAAGCTTAAGATGATTCGTATGGCATTGCAAATGGTCAGTATGAACCAGAGTGACTTGACACAACAACGGGCCAAGCAAGATGTACAAAGAAAACGGAAAAGACATAGGACATCTTATTTAATGAAAGTGGTTGCAGTCTGCCGTGAAGCATTCATCCATGTAACGTTATACGGGTAAGAGTGATAGATACAGTTTCAGATATTATACTTTTCTAATTTTGACAGAAAGTTGTTTTCATTGCAAGTTAAAGCTTACTCTTTTTTTTGGGGTGGATCAGCTTAATATTGCGGAAAGATTGTTGCTTCCATCAATGTAATTGTCTGCACATTTCCAATCCCCCATATCTTTTTATGGCAAATATATATATCCATATACATACATACCCAAACATATACATATGCATACATAAATATTCATACATATACACATATACATATACATACACATGCCTACAGTTGAAGCCGGAAGATTACATACACCTTAGCCAAGTACAGTCGTGGCCAAAAGTTTTGAGAATGACACAAATATTAATTTTCACAAAGTCTGCTGCCTCAGTTTGTATGATGGCAATTTGCATATACTCCATAATGTCATGAAGAGTGATCAGATGAATTGCAATTAATTGCAAAGTCCCTCTTTGCCATGCAAAAGAACTGAATCCCCAAAAAACATTTCCACTGCATTTCAGCCCTGCCACAAAAGGACCAGCTGACATCATGTCAGTGATTCTCTTGTTAACACAGGTGTGAGTGTTGACGAGGACAAGGCTGGAGATCACTCTGTCATGCTGATTGAGTTCAAATAACAGACTGGAAGCTTCAAAAGGAGGGTGGTGCTTGGAATCATTGTTCTTCCTCTGTCAACCATGGTTGCCTGCAAGGAAACACGTGCCGTTATCATTGCTTTGCACAAACAGGGCTTCACAGGAAAGGATATTGCTGCCAGTGAGATTGCACCTAAATCAACTATTTATCGGATCATCAAAAACTTCAAGGAAAGCGGTTCAATTGTTGTGAAGAAGGCTTCAGGCCGCCCAAGAAAGTCCAGCAAGTGCCAGGACCGTCTCCTAAAGTTGATTCAGCTGCGGGATCGGGGCACCACCAGTACAGAGCTTGCTCGGGAATGGCAGCAGGCAGGTGTGAGTGCATCTGCACGCACAGTGAGGCGAAGACTTTTGGAGGATGGCCTGGTGTCAAGAAGGGCAGCAAAGAGGCCACTTCTCTCCAGGAAAAACATCAGGGACAGACTGATATTCTGCAAAAGATACAGGGATTGGAATGCTGAGGACTGGGGAAAAGTCATTTTCTCTGATGAATCCCCTTTCCGATTGTTTGGGGCATCCGGAAAAAAGCTTGTCCGGAGAAGACAAGGTGAGCACTACCATCAGTCCTGTGTCATGCCAACAGTAAAGCATCCTGAGACCATTCATGTGTAGGGTTGCTTCTCAGCCAAGGGAGTGGGCTCACTCACAACTCACAATGCATTTTCCAGCATGATGGAGCACCTTGCCATAAGGCAAAAGTGATAACTAAGTGGCTCGGGGAACAAACCATAGATATTTTTGGTCCATGGCCAGGAAACTCCACAGACCTTAATCCCATTGAGAACTTGTGGTCAATCCTCAAAGAGGCGGGTGGACAAACAAAAACCCACAAATTCTGGCAACTCCAAGCATTGATTATGCAAGAATGGGCTGCCATCAGTCAGGATGTGGCCCAGAAGTTAATTGACAGCATGCCAGGGCTGATTACAGAGGTCTTGAAAAAGAAAATATTGACTCTGCATCAACTTCATGTAATTGTCAATAAAAGCCTTTGACACTTATGAAATGCTTGTAATTATACTTCAGAATTTGCCACAACTTTGGAAGTATGCTTGAGGTTATTGCCCATTTGGAAGACCCATTTGCGACCAAGCTTTAACTTCCTGACTGATGTCTTGAGATGTTGCTTCAATATATCCAGCTTTTTTTCCTGCCTCATGAATGTCATCTATTTTGTGAAGTGCACCAGACCCTCCTGCAGCAAAGCACCCCCACAACATGATGCTGCCACCCCGTGCTTCACGGTTGGGATGGTGTTCTTCGGCTTGCAAGCCTCTCCATTTTTCCTCCAAACATAACAATGGTCATTATGGCCAAACAGTTCTATTTTTGTTTCATCAGACCAGAGGACATTTCTCCAAAAAGTACAATCTTTGTTCCCATGTGTAGTTGCAAACCGTAGTCTGGCTTTTTAATGTCGGTTTTGGAGCGGTGGCTTCTTCCTTGCTGAGCGGCCTTTCAGGTTATGGTGATATAGGACTTGTTTTTCTGTGGATATAGATACTTTTGTACCTGTTTCCTCCAGCATCTTCACAAGGTCCTTTGTTGTTGTTCTGGGATTGATTTGCACTTTTTGCACTACAGTACGTTCATCTCTAGGAGACAGAACACGTCTCCTTACTGAGCGATATGACGGCTGCGTATACTTGCGTACTATTGTTTTTACAGATGAATGTGGTACCTTCAGGCGTTTGGAAATTGCTCCCAAGGATGAACCAGACTTGTGGAGGTCTGCTATTTTTTTCTGAGATCTTGGCTGATTTCTTTTGATTTTCCCATGATGTCAAGCAAAGAGGCACTGAGTTTGAAGGTAGGCCTTGAAATACATCCACAGGTACACTTCCAATTGACTTAAATTATGTCAATTAGCCTGTCAGAAGCTTCGTAAGCCCTGACATAATTTTCGGGAATTTTCCAAGCTGTTTAAAGGTACAGTCAACTTAGTGTATGAAGACTTCTGACCCACTGAATTTGTGATACAGTGAATTATAAGTGAAATAATCTGTCTGTAAACAATTGTTGGAAAAATGACTTGTGTCATGCACAAAGTAGATGTCCTAACCGACTTGCCAAAACTATAGTTTGTTAACAAGACATTTGTGGAGTGGTTGAAAAACTAGTTTTAATGACTCCAACCTAAGCGAATGTAAACTTCCGACTTCAACTGTACATATTTGTTTTTGAATGTGACTCACATTTTTATTTGGCGTACCCCCGACAGCATACGCGCACCCCAGTTTGGGAATACCTGATCTGTATAATAGGCTTTCATTGATTTTGGCCCCATAGGCCTGACATATTACATCTTTCATGGCGCTTTCCATTTTGATAGGGTTATTTTGCATAAAACCCTTTAGGCCTAAAAATACAAAAAACTCTACATTTGCTGCTGGCCTGCTCTCCTGGCACCATCGCGTGAGCGTGAAACCACAGACTCTGGCCAAACTCATGTTTCTAAAAGTGAATTCAATGGCACTGAGCCTAATAAGGCATTTTTTTGTTCTATTTGTATTTATTCTACGTAAGTCACAGCCTATATGCTTAATTTATAGACTATAAGGATTTAATGCAACAAAATGTTTTTTAAATGCTGAGCCCTTAATATTCCTGCCAGTCTAGTGTGTTGCACTCGCAAATGCTTAACAATTTATTTCTTTGTAGACTGTCATTTAGAGTAGGCCAGAAGGCTAAACTGAAAAACCTAAACTCTATCAAATAAAAAGATGGCGGAGCCGTTAAAGTACTTCTGTGCAAGGGTGTTTATTTACATAGTGAATCAGGAAGAAAAACAACAGTTCTGCCACCAAAGTATACATTATGGGGACAGCTTAAAAACAATGCTGCCCCCCATCAACAGCTCAATCCAAAATGGTACCCCCTTTGAACTGAAAGAGAGGCTCCTTTTGTAGGGGAAGCACCTCCCTTCAGAACATACCAAACACTAATTAATGAAGCAATTACCATCATCAAAGCCTACATTTTCCACTCAGGTAAACATAATTTATTATATACAGTGGGGAGAACAAGTATTTGATACACTGCCGATTTTGCAGGTTTTCCCACTTACAAAGCATGTAGAAGTCTGTAATTTTTATCATAGGTACTCTTCAACTGTGAGTGACGGAATCTAAAACAAAAATCCAGAAAATCACATTGTATGATTTTTAAGTAATTAATTTGCATTTTATTGCATGACATAAGTATTTGAT
>QNTS01003118.1:76738-94025 GCA_003317085.1 Hucho hucho
CCCCCCCCCCCCCCTCCAAAAAAGCACCATTCTGCACTAACTAAATTTTATTCAGATATTTGGATCAACACAAATAAATAATCATAATAATCATCATTTACACTATTACCCTATTTACACTATTACCCTATTGCCAACAAAAAATACACAAATAAAACTAAATTGCACAAATCCTATATCACACAAATACAGAAATAGAATAACACACTTCTAAAGAAGAGAACCTGATTATTAAACTATTGCACTTCAAACAAGAAACACAAACTAATTGCATTACTAATTGCATTAGTACTGTACAAAGTTAGAGATGCGCTATTTGATAGATTCCCCTGCTCCCCCTACCTCGGGCATCCAGTTGGGGGACCTGAGGTCAACCTACCCCCTCCCCATCTCATACTTCTGAGTGGGAGACCTTCCCAGGCAGTAGCCTGCCTAGCTCACAAACTAGAATCAGGGTGCCCACAGTCCCACACGGTGACATGATATCATTGACGTGACATGCAAATGAGTGAAAGAAAAGCGACGTCAACATTCTGAATTTTTGTATTTTTGTATTTTTTACTTTTTGAGTTTTTTTTTTTTGTGCCGGCGCCCCATGGCGCCCCCACCACTGCACACAAACAATAGAGACACAATAGAGAGAGACAGAGAGGCTCTTTCTTCGCTCTCTCTCCTACTCACACACATACAGCAAGGAGTGGCAGGGACTGTTGTCCAGCCATGTGTCTTTGAGCATGTGTGGCTAAAGCTGTGCCTGGGGCTGTGGAACTACCGCAGACCACAGATGGGTGGGGGTTCAGCTCCAGTACATTTGCTCCACAGAATGAAAACTATGTCAGAACGAAACAGACTCGGGCTACATTTTGAATCAATATACAGTAAGCATATTGAGTCAGCAATACAAATGCCTTTCCGATAGTGGTTGCTTTTTCTTCCCCGATTCAATATGTTGTTTGCTTATCCATCCCAAACACAGTATTACAATACTTTCCGACAGGCAAAAACAAATAACCACAATGATCCCAGTACATACAGAAGCAATATGTGCTGTAGAATTCCTGTTCATAATTTGTTTGGAAAACCAAAGCACCCTGTGGCCATCCCTTGATGACGGATTAGTTGTATTCAACGATACATCACAAATATTGGAAACCACTCACTCAGCTTGGTGTGTTATCACCATCTCTGTTTGAGCAGAGCAAAACGGTTTGCTATTTGAGCAGATTTATCTGTTTCTGGTGATAAAGGCTTATGATGACTTGTTTATTTGTGTTTGTTACATCCTTTGTATTCTATTTCGGGATTCAATCCATAGAGCGTTGTCGACAATGCGGCTTACAAAGGCAATGTTCTCGCGTTCATGGAAATCGCATTAACGGTAAAAATTCCAGATGTCGGCTCAATCGGAAATTACCCTTAAATGTCAAGCGTGCTATAAAGAGGTTCGGATTGAAACCCAAAGTATACAGTTTTATTGAAATTAAAGCAGTCATTACTTTCAGTTTAATGAAGTGAATCGAAAGCTTAATAAATAAATAAACATAACTAGAAGAATTGTGTGACTTGCTCCAGCTCTGAAAATATTTTTGTGGCAGTGGATAGGATAGCCTGAACCTGTGAAAGTTGGTTTGGTGTCTTAAGCTTGAATGGTTTAAGAATTACTGTTGGTGGGTTATTTTATGCACACTTATGCTCACTTATATAGTTATAAAAGTTTTGAAGTTTTTGAAGTTAGGAAGACTGAACATGTGAAAGTTGGTTTGGTGTCTCTAGCTTGAACGGTTCAAGAGTTACTGTTGGTGATGTATTTTATGCAAATATGTATAGTTGTAAAAGATTCTAAAGAAGTTGAAGTGAAGATAGCCTGATTGTTTTAAAGTTGGTCTTGTAGCTTAATTGGAGCAAGACCATTTTGAATAGCTACCTCTGTATTCTTAAGGTTCTCATTCAAACCCATGTTAATTTCAGCAAATGTTAAATGGTTATAATTCAAAAAGTATATATAGTTAACAAAATATTAAGTAGGGTCAGTCTGAACATTTATACATTGGTTTGGAGTTGATTGCTGCAAGATTCTGCTAATATATTTAATCTATGTTTTCAGAACTACTTCCATTATTGTTGATGTTTTTCAAACATTAATGGATTATCATGTCATAACTTTACAGAATAACTTTATAAGAGTCTTTCAGGAAGGTTTGTTGTTATTGGTGTTAGTAGTAATATCGACAGGAATGTTATCTTACAACAACTTATATTGCCCCAACATTTTATTGCTGAAGTAGGAACAAGGAATGTTATTAGAACTATTGTCATAACATCACTCTATAAGTTTAGAAGAGTCTTGCGGGAATGTTCCCTGCATGTTATTTTGGGTGTTTTGGATAACGTCCAGTCATGTTTTCTCAAAACCAAACTTGAATCCAGACATTGTACAACCACTGTCATATCATCGCACGATAACTTTAAAGCAGCACTGTGGGAATTTGAATTGACATTTCAGTCATTTAGCAGACGTTCTTATCCAAAGCGAGTGCATACATTTTTGTACTGGTCCCCTGTGGTAATTGAACCCACAACCCTGGCGTTGTAAACGCCATGCTCTACCAACTGAGCCAAACAGGAATATTCCCTGCTTGTTATTATAGGGGTTTTTAATAACATCTCCATCAACATTAGCAGAATGTTCCTGTAATGTTCTCTCAGAACCATTTCTATTGCTCTCACATTTTGTTGTGGCAGCAGGTTCCAACAACTTTACTGGTACGTTGTGTTATTACATTGTACCTGGAAACCTAATGAAAATGTTTGGGGAATGTTCTGCGGTGTTTATACAGATGTGGTGCACAACCTTTTAGTGAATGTTAGGATTACATTCCAAGAAGATAACTACTGTTCAAAAGTTTGGGGTCACATAGAAATGTCCTTGTTTTCCATGAAAACATACATGAAATGAGTTACAAAATGAATAGGAAATATAGTCAAAATGTTGACAAGGTTATAAATAATGGTTTTTAATTTAAATAATAATTGTGTCCTTCAAACTTTGCTTTCGTCAAAGAATCCTCCATTTGCAGCAATTACAGCCTTGCAGACCTTTGGCATTCTAGTTGTTAGTTTGTTGAGGTAATCTGAAGAGATTTCACCCCATGCTTCCTGAAGCACCTCCCACAAGTTGGATTGGCTTGATGGGAACTTCTTACGTACCATATGGTCAAGCTGCTCCCACAACAGCTCAATAGGGTTCAGATCCGGTGACTGTGCTGGCCACTCCATTATAGACAGAATGCCAGCTGACTGCTTCTTCTCTAAATAGTTATTGCATAGTTTGGAGCTGTGCTTTGGGTCATTGTCCTGTTGTAGGAGGATATTGGCTCCAATTAAGCGCCATCCACAGGGTATGGCATGGTGTTGCAAAATGGAGTGATAGCCTTCCTTCTTCATGTTCCCTTTTACCCTGTACAAATCTCTTTCTTTACCACAACCAAAGCACCCCCAGACCATCACATTGCCTCCACCATGCTTGACAGATGGCGTCAAGCACTCCTCCACCATCTTTAAATTTTTTCTGCATCTCACGAATGTTCTTCTTTGTGATCCGAACACCTCAAACTTATATTCGTCTGTCCATAACACTTTTTTGCTTTTCTTTCAAAAACAAGGACATTTCTAAGTGACACCAAACTTTTGAACTGGTAGTGTGTGTGTGTATATATATATATATATATATATATTTATTTATATATTTTTTTTTATCTGGAAGAAAAAAGTAACATTTTGTTATAAAAAATTTATGTTTTCATTCTAATGTTACATAAAACTCTAACTAAAACTTAATGGGAATCTTAGCTAATGTTCTGGGAATGTTCCCGTTTTGCTGGGTGCTGTGTGGACTCTCCCCTTCAAGGATACACTGCTGTGCAAATCAAACACACTTCTGAAAGTACAATGCAGAAAATCCACCGTCTGCAACAATTCAATTCCAGCCTTGGCTTCGCCCATCAGAAACATAGTGGTTTTGTTTGCACTGGTACAAAAGGAAAAGGACAGTGGGGAAAATGAGCCACAGTAACGGACATGATGTAGAAGTATCAGAGAACAGTGCACAGAATACCACACAAATTATCTTCAATACTGTAATCATTCTTTTCTAAAAGCTGTATTGTGTATCTCCATATAGAGTTGTAACATTGTCTCAAGATGTATGTATTTCTGGTTATAGTACAGCAAACTCAGTATTAGGTAACACTGTAATATAGCATTCCAAAAGAAATGTACAGAAACAGCTTTACATAACGCTGGCCTTATCAGTGCAGACCATAAGCTACTATTTAGTGTGGGTTTACTGGGTTACACATTTGCCTGCCCGTTGATATGGCCAACTCCTACATGCACTCCCACATCCACTCAGAGGCTACAGGGGTCTTACAGAGAGCCTGGAATGAACATGGATATGGTAATAAAAATTAAGGCAGATTTTGTGGGAATAGCCAAAGAGTAACACTCTATTGATATTTACTATGGCAGCAGAGGAGGGCATTTTAAAGGGGACTAAGAAGGGCATTCTGTAATTAAAATGTTGAATAATCATTACATAATCCAAATTCATAAGTATGGCAGTTGCATCTATTTCAGTCTGATCAACTTTAGCTTTCAAATTAGGTATATTCAAAATGCCACTCTTACTTTATGATCTCCTCCATCGATAAAGTTGCGGTCCTTCATCCCTGTGGTGTGTTGCCTCAGGAGCAATAGAACGTTGAGGGAATCTTTTTTTCAGAGAGTGAATGCAATTATGATTTCCAATCGAGTTTGGGGTGCACTGTCTGAGTCCACTGGAAAGCCAACCTCCTCGGCTGTCAAATATGGACAGCTTTTAAGAACCTCACTATACCAGCATGCTCCATGCATACTAATACACAGGCAGACAAAAAATATGCTTTACTAAGCGTGCAGGGCCACCGGCCTGACCTGTCAAAAGCTGGCTGAAATTCACTTTGTGAAGGTGTGAAATGCATACTCCGGACTCGACCTGCCAATCAAAACTGTGGAATTTTACACAGATTACGTTTTTTCCTGGCTTTCAGTGGGAGTTGTGTAATTGTGCTCATGTCCACACCTGCTAGCAACAGCAGGTTTGGCAATTAAGAAAAAAATGCAGTCCAAGAGATGGTCCTCTGTGTTAATCTGGGCTCGCATCCAAACACTGTTGCATCGATTAATTGAATTGTCAAAGTCATGGTAGCAGCTGTGGGTGTGTTGGGCAGTGCCACGGTTCGAGAGGGGGGCCAAAATGACTCCGCTTTGAATTTGCCAACAGATGTCAACTTCCTCATCAAAATGCCTCACTCAGACCGGGAGGCCTCTTTTCTGTGGATAATGGGCATGCACAAAAACCTTTGATATGGTGAGCTATTTGGTATTTTATTAGGATGCCCATTAGCTGTTGCAAAAGCAGCAGCTACTCTTCCTGGGGTCCACACAAAACATGAAACACAATACAGAATGACATAATACATACAGTAACATCAATAGACAAGAACAGCTCAAGGACAGAACTACATAAAAAAAAAATTAAAGGCACACGTAGCCTACATGTTCAATGCACACACACAATCTGGGTCAAATAGGGGAGAGGCGTTGTGCCGTGTGGTGTTGCTTTTTTTGAGCCATGTTGATCACTCAAAAGGCATAAAAATGTCAAATTTCACATTTGGCACAGTGGAGGAGTTGTTGCCATATTCCATAGATTTAACTTCCTTATTTACAAGATCCTCACAAACAGGGTGAACTTTAAGAGAACTTTGATATGGATTGTTGATGTTGGCTGTGCGTCATCACATGTAATGAACTAACTTTATTTTGACTCCTTAACTCCATGTCTCTAGACATAACAAATAGTGATGCTAAAGTAAAGGCGGAAATAATTACACATGTGTAGCCTACAGGGCAAGAAAATCTACCAACATCCATGTAATCTTTGTTACTTTGTCCGGATTATTGTTCAAATCCATGTACAGTATAATGATCACCGGAATCACCACAAACCCAGCAGCATTTAAGCTAGGTTAATACTCTTGTCATACACGCCGACGAGGCCACACGAGGGTCACCAATCAATTGTGTACAATGTCCCCGGAATAATCCAATTGGCTCAAGGACCCTTGACAAAACCAAAGATAAAGGACCATAATGCCTTTCCAAATCCCTGTCTCCTCCACCGCACCTTCGGACAACATGGCCCTGGTGACCGAGTGCTTGTCTGCGCTGCCCTCCGGCATAATCATTAAAGTGTTATTATTTATTGTTATTCATTAACCTGTGGTCAACAGCTCGAGCAGAGGAACAGGGAACTGTCTGTCCCTCCTAATGAGAGCGATAACTCAGACCAAATGGAGGACTCTCAATCACGGCGGTAAGTGAGAGAAGAATCAATTTGGAAAATTGGAAGTTGACCCCGCTTTTGTACTTTGTTTGAGAACATCACATCTGCATTCAAGGGGGTCTACTTGTTTATGATAAGTTATTAAATAAAGCAGTAACATTTGATGTTCATCCCTAATTGGTGGTGGTGCTGGTGGTGGTGAAATGAAAGACACATTCTGTAAGATGTGCATACACAAATAATGAACCATCTGTAAGGTCGAACAATTACTTCATGGCATCACACACCTACTGAGTGACCACTGCCAGCTGGGAATATCCAGCTGAAACTGCAAGACCCATACTAACCAGCATCAATTTGCTACACAAGGACTTAATTTGCCTTGCCATTACGTTTTGGGATGTCTCTCTCTGTTATGTGTGCCAAAGTATGCCTGTGTTGCACATACAATTGTAATGTTTCTAAGGCCTTCAATCTCAATGAACCAAAAATGTCTTAGTCATTTCAGTGATGATCTTTGGCAAGCCATTTTCTTAATTTGAGCTTTCTGGATTATTTTTTCCACGTTCCCACTTAACAAAGAGCTGGAACCCCAAGGGAAATTAACATTCAATTCAGATATTTGCTGAATTAGAACTAATATTGCACACTCAGACTGAATTGCCAAATGAGCAAATGTACATGGTTGCTCACACAGATATACTTTGGATTAATATCTATTTAGGCTTTGAGCATTGCTTTCCATAGCAATGTAACACATAGTGGGTGCTAACATGTATAGTACCAGTCAAAATTTTGGAGACACCTGCTCATTCAAGGGTTTTTCTTTATTTGTACTATTTTCTACATTGTAGAATACTGGTGAAGACATCAAAACTATGAAATAACACATATGGAATCATGTTGTACCAAAAAAGTGTTAAACAAATCTAAATATATTTTATATTTGTGTTACGTGGAGCGAAGGGGGGGAACCCAAGAGCGGACTCAGAAGAGGAAGCCGGGATGAATGCACCAAAATGTTTATTGAATACAGAGAAATATGGAGTGCAGAACCGGGGTGGCTCAGATGAGTTGAAAAAAACAGGAGTGTAGAGTGAGGTTAGAGTTGGCTGAGTCAAACAGGGAAACAGGTCCTGAGAGGAATCCAAGGTAATGGTGGGGACTGAAATCCAGAGCAAGATGGTTGGTGGTGAGATGTGTAACAGGAGACAGAGAGAGCGGTACTGCAAGGAGAGGACAAAAATGGTGTAAGGCAGGAAAACAAGCTAAGCAGAGCAAAAGGATCTTGAGAATAGACAAAAGGCTAGAACTAACACTAACTGAGCAGAGATTACGAATTGTGGGAGTGGCAGGAATGGGTATTTGTAGAGGTCTGATTTATGGATGAGTTGCAGCTGGTGTGGATCTGCTCTGAATCCAGCACACCTGTCTCCAATTACACAATTAACCAGAGAGGGAGAGGGAGAGAGAGAATACAGGGGGAGAACTGCAGGTCAAGGAGACACCGGACGACCACCAGAGGGCATAGCAGGAGCAGATGTGACAATTTGAGATTCTTCAAAGTAGCCACCCTTTGCCTTGATGACAGCATTGCACAGTCTTGGCATTCTTTCAACCAGCTTCATGAGGTAGTCAACTGGAATGCATTTCAATTAACAGGTGTACCTTGTTAAAAGTTCATTTATGGAATTTCTTTCCTTCTTAATGCATTTGAGACAATCAGTTGTGTTGTGACAAGGTAGGGGTGGAATACAGAAGATAGCCCTATTTGGTAAAAAACCAAGTCCATATATTATGGCAAGAACAGCACAAATAAGCAAAGAGATACAACAGTCCATAATTTCTCTAAGACATGAAGGTCAGTCAATCCAGAACATTTCTAGAACTTTTAAAGGTCTTAGTCACATCGGCTACGGAGAGCGTGATCACACAGTCGTCTGAAACATGCATGAGAGCACCAGCTGTTCCAGTGTTACTTTCCTCGAAGTGAGCATAGAAGTAATTTAGCTCATCTGGTAAGTTTGTGTCACTGGGCAGCTCGTGACTGTGCTTCCCTTTGTAGTCTGTAATAGTTTGCAGGCCCTGCCACATCTGACGAGCCTTGGAGCTGGTGTAGTACGATTCAATCTTAGTCCTGTATTGACGCTTTGGCTTTGTTCGCCCGAGGTCATAGCGAGATTACTTATAAGCTTCCGGGTTACAGTCCCGCTCCTTGAAAGCGGCAGCTCTACCCTTTAGCTCAGTGCGGATGTTGGCTTCTGGTTGGGGTATGTATGTACCGTCACTGTGGGGACGACGTCATCGATGAACTTATTGATGAAGCCAGTGACTGATGTGGTGTACCCCTCAATGCCATCGGAAGAATCCTGGAACATATTCTTGTCTGTGCTAGCAAAACAGTCCTGTAGCTTAGCATCAGCTTCATCGGACCACTTTCTTTTTGACCGAGTCACTGGTGCTTCCTGTTTTAGTTTTTGCTTGTAAGCAGGAATCAGGAGGATAGAATTATGGTCAGATTTGACAAATGGAGGGTGAGGTAGAGCTTTGTACGCGTTGCTGTGTGTGGAGTAAAAGTGGTCTAGAGTTTTTTTCCACATTTAACATGCTGATAGAAATGAGGTGAATCTGATTTGATTTTCCCTTCATTAAAGTCCCCGGCCACTAGGAGCGCCGCCTCTGGATGAGCGTTTTCCTGTTTGCTTATGGCTGTATACAGCTCATTGAGTGCGGTCTATGAAAAATATTGATGTAAACTCTCTTGGTAAATAGTGTGGTCTACAGCTTATCATGAGATCCTCTACCTCATGCGAGCAAAACCTTGAGACGTCCTTAGATTTCGTGCACCAGCTGTTGTTTACAAATATGCATGGGCCGCCGCCCCTTGTCTTACCAGAGGCCGCTGTTCTATCCTGCCAAAAAAGCTTAAAACCTGCCAGCTGTATGTTAATTATGTCGTGGTTCAGCAACAACTCCGTGAAACATAAGATATTACAGTTTTTAATGTCCCATTGGTAGGATATACGTGCTCGCAGTTCGACTATAGTTAGTCTATTTTATTATCGATTGATTGTACGCTGGCTAATAGGACCGATGGTAAAGGTAGATTACCCTCTTGGCGACGGATCCTTACAAGGCACCCGGACCGTCGTCCGTGATACCTCTGTCTTTTCCTCCTGCGAATGACAGGGATGAGGGCCTTGTCGAATGTCTGGAGTAAATCCTTCCCGTCCGACTTGTGGAAGAAGAATTCCTCCTGTATGGGGTGAGTAATCGCTGCACTGATATCAAGAAGCTCTTTTCGGTCATAAGACATGGTGGCAGAAACATTATGCACAAAATAAGTTACAAATAACGCAAAAAAACATGCACAGTTGGATATGGGATCGTAAAAAGGCGGCAATCTCTTTTGGCGCCATGTAAACAAGCTTTTTTGCAACTGCACTTGAAGAACCTTTAAACAGGTCAACATTCACACTGCCACAGGGTCAGACGGATTACCAGGACGTGTACTCCGAGCATGCGATGACTAACTGGCAAGTGTCTTCACTGACATTTTCAACCTGTCCCTGACTGAGTCTGTAATACCAACATATTTCAAGCAGACCACCATAGTCCCTGTGCCCAAGAACAATAAGGTAACCTGCCTAAATGACTACCAACCCATAGCACTCACATCAGTAGCAATGAAGTGCTTTGAAAGGCTGGTCATGGCTCACATCAACACCATTATCCCAGAAACCCTAGACCCACTGAATTTGCATACCACCCCAACAGATCCACAGATGGTGCAATCTCTATTGCACTCAACACTGCCCTTTCCCACCTGGACAAAAGGAACACCTATGAGAGAATGCTATTCATTGACTACAGCTCAGTGTTCAACACCATAGTGCCCTCAAAGCTCATCACTAAGCTGAGGACCCTGGGACTAAACACCTACCTCTGCAACTGGATCCTGGACTTCCTGACGGGCCGCCCCAAGGTGGTAAGGGTAGGTAACAACACATCCACCATGCTGATCCTCAACACGGGGGCCCCTCAGAGGTGCATGCTCAGTCCCCTCCTGTACTCCCTGTTAACTCATTACTGCATGGCCAGGCACGACTCCAACACCGTCATCAAGTTTGCCGATGACACAACAGTGGTAGGCCTGATCACCTACAACGATGAGACAGCCTATAGGGAGGTCAGAGATCTGGCCGTGTGGTGCCAGGACAACAACCTCTCCCTCAATGTGATCAAGACAAAGGAGATGATTGTGGACTACAGGAAAAGGAGGACCGAGCACGCCCCAATTCTCATCAACGAGGCTGTAGTGGAGCAGGTTGAGAGTTTCAAGTTCCTTGGTGTCCACATCACCAACAAACTATCATGGTCCAAACACACTAAGACAGTCATGAAGATGGCACGACAAAACCTATCCCCCCTCAGGAGACTGAAAAGATTTGTCATGGGTCCTCAGATCCTCCAAAGGTTCTAAAGCTGCAACATGAGAGCATCCTGACTGGTTGCATCAACGCCTGGTAAAGCAACTGCTCGGCCTCCGACTGCAAGGCAACCCTAGACATAGACTGTTCTCTCTGCTACTGTACGGCAAGCGGTACCGGAGCGCCAAGTCTAGGTCCAAAAGGCTTCTTAACAGCTTCTACCCCCTAGCCATAAGACTCCTGAACAGCTATTGAAAAGGCTACCCAGACCCCTCTTCTATGCTGCTGATACTCTGGTTATTATATATGCACAGTCACTCTACCTAGATGTACATATTACCTCAAGTACCTCGACTAACCAGTGTCCCTGCACATTGACTCTGTACCGGTACCCCCTGTAAATAGCCTCACTATTGTTATTTTACTGCTTCTGTTTAATTATTTGTTACTTCTAAGTTTATTTACTTATTTTTCTTAAAAACATCTTAAATCATTGTTAAGGGCTTGCAAGTAAGCGTTTCACCTGTTGTATTCCCGCGCATGTGACTGTCAGGATCTGTGTGTGTAGCTGGTGCGTGAGAGTCAGGCGCAGGAGAGCAGAGATAGTGAAACGAAATCACTTTACTGTGGCACAGTACAAACTGAACGCAAATAGAGTTACAAAAACAAATGCCTACAGGGAAAAATTGCGGCAGCACAAAGTACAAATTTACCAGTCTGGCGCAAACCAGCCAGAAACGTGCCACTGACAAATAAACAATCACACACACAGACATGGGGGAAACTAGAGGGTTAAATACATGACAAGTAATGAGGGAATGACAACCAGGTGTGTGGGGATACAAGACAAAACAAACGGAAATTGAAAAGTGGATCGGCGGTGGCTAGAAGACCGGTGACGTCGACCGCCGAATGCCGCCCGAACAACGCGGCTCCAGCAGCACACCGACACCGGCCTCGGGGATGACCCGGATGGAGACGGTGAAACTCCCGCAGCAACGAAGGGTTCAGGATGTCCTCCACCGGCACCCAGCATCTCTCCTCCGGACCGTACCCCTCCCAATTCACGAGGTACTGAAGACCCCTCGCCCGGCGCCTCGAGTCCATGATGGCTCAAACAGCATACACCGGGGCCCCCTCGATGTCCAGAGGGGGCGGAGGAACCTCCCGCACCTCAGACTCCTGGAGTGGACCAGCCACCACCGGCCTGAGGAGAGAAACATGGAACGAGGGGTTAATACAGTAATCTGGGGGAAGCTGTAACCTGTAGCAAACCTCGTTCAGTCTCCTCAGGACTTTGAATGGCCCCACAAACCGCGGACCCAGCTTCCGGTAGGGCAGGCAGTGGGGCAGGTTTCGGGTCGAGCGCCAGACCCGGTCCCCCGGTGCGAACACTGGTGGCGGTCGGCGCTCGCCTTCTGCCGCCTCACGGCCCGTTGCAGGTGCACATGGGCGGCGTCCCAGGTCTCCTCTGAGCGCCTAAACCATTCATCCACCACCACAGGAGCCTCGATCTGGCTCTGATGCCACGGTGCCAGAACCGGCTGATAACCTAGTACGCACTGGAAGGGAGAGAGGTTAGTGGAGGAGTGGCGGAGTGAGTTTTGGGCCATCTCTGCCCAGGGGATGAAAGCCGCCCACTCCCCCGGCCGGTCCTGGCAATATGACCGCAGAAACCTACCCACATCCTGGTTAACTCTCTCCACCTGCCCGTTACTCTCGGGGTGAAAACCTGAGGTGAGGCTGACCGAGACCCCCAGATGTTCCATAAACGCCCTCCAGACTCTGGACGTGAACTGGGGACCTCAATCTTTTTTTTTGTGTGAAGATGGTCCCACTGGGACCAGAGCCTCAATTCATTGGGGCATCGGCTCTACAACATTTTGATGGCTGGATGTCCTTTGGGTGGTGAACCATTCTTGATATACACGTGAAAAACATTTTAACGTGATAAACCAGCAGCATTGCAGTTCTTGACACACTCAAACCGGTGAGCCTGGCTCCTACTTCCACACCCCGTTCAAAGGCACCTAAATCTTTTGTCTTACCCCTTCACCCTCTGAATGGCACATACACAATCCATATGTCAATTGTCTCAAGGCTATCGAATCCTTCTTCAACCTGTTTCCTCCCCTTCATCTACACTGATTTAAGTGAATTTAACAAGTGTCATCAATAAGGGATCATAGCTTTCACCTGGATTAACCTAGTCAGTCTACAGTATGCCATGGAAAGAGCATGTGTTTCTAATGTTTTTTACACTCAGTGCACTAATTTTGACCAGAGCATTAAGGGGCCTTGTCAAAAATAGTGCACTACAGTATATAAGGAATAGAGTGCCATTTGGGACGCATATTTTCAACGTTTGGGATACATTACATTTTATTTCTTTAAATCCTTGTACGATGTTCCTATGTCATGCTTTATAACAAGTCTATGGCATTGTCTGTGACACTTCATTGTATACCAAACTATTTTATGTGGTGCCTCACAATAATGTGTCACTATTCACAACGCTGAAAAGCAGTGTGCCCCAATCAACATTCATTCTGAAACGTAGTACTAATGTTTCTAATGAACCCCAGCTCATTTGCATCCCTTTGGTAGGCCTGATATGCCACATAATTTTCATTTATAAATCACTTTGGAAATTCATGAAAAGTCGCTAATCACTGCTCTGATGTATAAAATGGTGGCAAACTTCCTGATCTGAAACAACAACAACAACAAAATCAACAACATTCTGTAGTAATCATGATGTTGAGAGATATGAGAAATGGAACTTTGTCCAGGATTTTTGCTTGGATTTGGATCAAGGATACTTAGCTGTGGAATGCCTTTTGGAACTTCCGAGGAGGACATTATTGCATATAAAACTATGGATACAACATTAACAAACTGCGTAGTATGCACAGTTCTACAGAGGTGGATGTAGGCACAGAACAATGCCGCAATAAAAATCATGCAGTTTCAGTCAGAGCAAATGTGGAGTCATGTGTTTCAATTTTTTACACACACACACACACACACACACACACACACACACACACACACACACACACACACACACACACACACACACACACACACAGAGAAACACAGACTCACACACAATGGAAGTATGGCTGAATGTAGGAGGACTGCTGCAGTAATAAAATGCTGGCCAGTGCAAGCTAGGCGCCTTCAAAGTGCCAGATTGCTCACTGTGCCCACACTAATCCCCATTTGAATCACTAAATATTAACTGCCAGAGGAGAGAATGAGAGATAGAGAAAGAGAGAGATGCAGGAAACCAAAGGGCCTTGCTTATTTGAATTGAGTTTTACACCTCAGAACTAGTTGACAATAGTGATTGATTGGGTTTGCGTTAGGCTACATTAGAAAGCCGTGATTGAGTTGCTGCATTTTTATAGTGATTACTTTGTACCTGTAGCGACTGTATTTCAAATCTTCTCACCGTTTTCTTCTTTTAAAAGAGAAATGTCACTGTTTCAAAGGCAAAATATCTCTATTTTCTCTTGTTTCAAATGTTTATAGGCTATGTTGTCAGTTGTCCGGAGAAAAAAGAGGCACTGGTGACTGATGCTAACATGGACAGGTATGAAAACAGATTCCTTGGCAATAGGGATGCACTGTGAAGGCTAAGGCACTGCACAGTGAGCGGTTCCAATGGAGAGGTTCTTCTTTGATGATGGGTAGTACATGACGACATTGTCACCTACTGCAGTAATAAATATAACACATTGGGTATGTTTTGAATAACAATGTAACTAATTAGTAGTCAGTTTTTATATAAGAGATTATTACATATAGGAAGAGATTATGAACAGAACAGATCCCTCGCTGTGCGTATTGTGCTGCCACTATTCTACGTATCATATTCTACTTATCCAACACTTGCCTTCCAAAAGACAAATATCCACAATGTGTTTAATTCCTTCACAACCCACTTCATCCAACATATCAATTATTTACTCCATATTTTAGAACACATAGGCCTTCTACAGTATTCAGAACTGTATATCAAAAGTCTTAACAAGCTGACAAGATAACAGTAAAGATATGACAAAATATACATCCTTTTCAGTAATGTACGAAATGGAGTTTCCATACCGAAAATGGTTATTTACTGTAAGTGATAATGCCCAAGAAGCCAGGGTTTGGAGGTTATATTGGCACGTGTTGTTAGGCCCAAAGGCATCATCACTTTTACACAACATATTCAAATAATAATTGACATATTTTCATAAAAAAAATATATTTTAATGAATTTATTCATTCCATGTCATGCTTCCACGAGGGTTAGTTCCAACACAAATCTAGGGTTGCTACCCAAGCCATGTTCATTCTATCGATTAGGTTGCCAAAGACTTATTTTTGTTCTATATCTATGGATCCAGTCGTTCGTTCTAAATGTTCCGTTGCCATGCTGGCTGGCAACGTCCTTATCCCTTGCACGCTAGCTAGCCAACTTCGGCTAACGCAGTCACATCAAACAGTGCAGCCAAAATAACAGAAAAGTAGCTGAATTTGCGTTTGCTTAAGCGGTTTATATTTATTTGGATGCATCCATAATAATGCGCGATTTCGCCTGGCATAAACATTTTCTCTCTCGCCATGAAACTGTTCAGAGGAGTTAGCCAACTACACAGTCAACAAAATCATTTCAAACTGAAGCTGGAAAGAGGGCAAACTAGGTGCATTTCATTTAGTTTGACTCGTTTTTCTGTTGACATTTTTGTATATATCCATAAAAAATTATGCTGATTCATGATTTCGACTGGCTAAGAAAAGTTGCCTCCCTGTCTGTCTCATCCCGACACGTTTATTACTATGGGACAGCTGGAGATCGAATTTTAATTTTGAAACAACGTTTCAAATGTCGGAGAGACATTTGCAACAATCCAAATCTCTGCTGTTGAAAAGCAAATGCTACTCTAAAAGAAATGGGAGATAATGTCTAGAGGCTTTTTACAGTGGAGATAAAGTTTATAAATTGCCTGGCTTTTTTCCCCAAAATGAGGTTAGCTGAAGCCACGGCTCTTGTCAGCTAGGGTCGTATTCCAGTGTTACGTTCCCCAGTTTCTGTGTTGTGCTTTTGCTTGTATGTGTGTGTTTCAGGATGGCTTCCTGAAATTCTCCCCATTACTAATTGGAGCTGACCCCGCCCCCTCGTCAGGATACAGCTGTATCCCATTAGACACCTTCTCCAGCTATATAAGCCAGTGTTCTGTTGCTCAGAAGGGAGAAGACAGAGAGAGAGGAGGTGGATTGATGAGGTTTATAGCTGAAGATGAAGTGTTTGGTTATACCCGAGTGTTGATAGTTGTTGCTCAGACAGGTCTTTTTTGTAGTATATTGTAACCGGTCCTGCTGGTGTCTATCAAAAGGTCCGTATTGATTATTTGAAATTGTTTGTATTTTTCTGTGTTTGTTCCCAGGGGGGAAGGGGAAGGCACCTAGGGAGTGCTTAGGCAAGAGGCCTGCGGGCATACATAACCCGTAGTATTTTACTGTCTATGCACACTAGGTAAGACCTGGACGCACCACCCCCTGTATTTTGGTTAGTGCACCAGGTGGTGCTAAGTTAGGTAAGTTGTGGGTAGGCAGGTAAGGTAGGAGAGGGGGCTTTGATTTTTACTTTCTCTGCTTTGGTTCCGTTCAGCCCCTTTTCCCCAAAATTACCGTGTGATGGAATAAATTCCTTGTTAACGGTACCGCTTACTGCTTTTGTCATCCTTACTCGCACCTACAGTCCCATACATCTTTCACTCCGTGGGGAATTTAGAGCAGCAGGGAGTTGCGTTCCCTCCTCCAAGAGGCGTACGTAACACCAGCCTACACACGTCCGCGTTATTGGTCAACAGAATGAGAGTGTCACGATCTTCAGAAGGGACAGACCAAGGCGCAGCGAGGCATCCAGTATACATCTTTATTTAAGCAACGTAATTGGGAAAAATATACAAAACAAAACGAAGATCGCAACGTTGAACATAACAAGTGAAACCAACAAAGCTATGCACAAACAATAACCCACAAAACCCCTCTGAAAACTACAAACAATTATATGGTTCCCAATTAGAGGTAACGACACTCAGCTGCCTCTAATTGGGAACCATTACCCCATAGAAATAGATCACCTAGAACAAAAAAAACCTACACCAAAACGACACTAAACACGCCAGCCTATAAATATCAGGCCTGAACGTGACAGTACCCACCCCCCCCAAAGGCGCGGACTCCGACCGCGCAAAGGTCCATTGGGGGGGTCTTCGGGTGGGCCTCCTTGTCCCAGGTGGCGGCTCCGGTGCCAGCCGTGCTGGCTCGGGGTCCCACACCGGAGGCCCTGGGCTATTAGCCGGAACAGTTTGTTTTGGACTGGGGACCTTCTCTGGAGGTTCCGGACTGGGGACCTTCTCTGGAGGTTCCGGACTGTCGACGCGCACTGGGACTCTGGTGCGGGGAGCAGGAA